>JANCRA010000310.1:0-82568 GCA_024362935.1 Setophaga petechia
CAAAAATTTGGAATTTTGGGAGGAACAAAAATTGGGAATTTTGGGGTTTGGAGGGGAAAAAAATTGGAATTTTGGGAGGATAAAAATTGGGAATTTTGGGGTCTGGGAGGGACAAAAATGGGAATTTTGGGAGGAAAAAAATTGGGAATTTTGGGGTCTGGGAGGGACAAAAATTGGGAATTTTGGGAGGAACAAAAATTGGGAATTTTGGGGTTGGGAGGGACAAAAATTGGGAATTTGGGAAGGATAAAAATTGGGAATTTTGGGTTTTGGAGGTGCAAAAATTTGGAATTTTGGGGAGGAACAAAAATTGGGAATTTTGGGGTTTGGGAGGTGCAAAAATTTGGAATTTTGGGAGGATAAAAATTGGGAATTTTGGGGTCTGGGAGGGACAAAAATGGGAATTTTGGGAGGACAAAAATTGGGAATTTTAGGAGGGTAAAAAATTGGGAATTCGGGAATATGGGATGGTAAAAATTGGGAATTTTGGGGTCTGGGTGGGACAAAAATTGGGAATTTTGGGGAAAATTGGGGATTTGGGAGAGTCAAAAATTGGGAATTTTGAGGGTTGGGAGGGACAAAAATTTGGAAATTTGGGAGGGACAAAAATTGGGAATTTTGGGAGAAAATTGGGATTTTTGGGAAGGATAAAAATTGGGAATTTGGGGGTTTGGGAGGGACAAAAATTTGGAAATTTGGGAGGGACAAAAATTGGGAATTTTGGGAGGACAAAAATTGGGAATTTTGGGGTTTGGGAGGGACAAAAAATTGGAATTTTGGGAGGACAAAAATTGGGAATTTTGGGGTGTGGGAGGGACAAAATTTGGGAATTTTGGGAGGGACAAAAATTGGGAATTTGGGAATTTTGGGAAGGACAAAAATTGGGAATTTTGGGAAGGATAAAAATTGAGAATTTTGGGGTTTGGAGGGGAAAAAAATTGGAATTTTGGGAGGATAAAAATTGGGAATTTTGGGGTCTGGGAGGGGCAAAAATTGGGAATTTTGGGGTTTGGAAAGGGCAAAAATTGGGAATTTTAGGAAGGGAAAAAATTGGGAATTCGGGAATTTGGGAATTTTGGTAAAAATTGGGAATTTTGGGGTCTGGGTGGGACAAAAATTGGGAATTTGAGAAGGATAAAAATTGGGAATTTTGGGTTTTGGAGGTGCAAAAATTTGGAAATTTGGGAGGGACAAAAATTGGGAATTTTGGGAGAAAATTGGGATTTTTGGGAGGAAAAAAATTGGGAATTTTGGGAGAAAATTGGGATTTTTGGGAGGAAAAAAATTGGGAATTTTGGGGTCTGGAAGGGGCAAAAATTGGAAATTTTGGCAAAAATTGGGAATTTTGGGGTTTGGGAGGGAAATAATTTGGGAATTTTGGGAGGGACAAAAATTGGGAATTTGGGAATTTTGGGAAGGATAAAAATTGGGAATTTTGGGGTTTGGGAGGTACAAAATTTGGGAATTTTGGGAGGACAAAATTGGGAATTTTGGGAGAAAATTGGGATTTTTGGGAAGGATAAAATTGGGAATTTTGTGGTCTGGGAGGGACAAAAATGGGAATTTTGGGGAGGACAAAAATTGGGAATTTTAGGAGGGTAAAAAATTGGGAATTCGGGAATTTGGGATGGTAAAAATTGGGAATTTTGGGGTCTGGGAGGGACAAAAATTGGGAATTTTGGCAAAAATTTGGATATTTGGGGTTTAGGAGGGAAATAATTTGGGAATTTTGGGAGGGACAAAAATTGGGAATTTTGGGTTTTGGAAGGGCAAAAAATTGGGAATTTTGGGGTCTGGGTGGGACAAAAATTTGGGAATTTTGGGAGGAACAAAATTGGGAATTTTGGGGTTTGGGAGGGACAAAATTTGGGAATTTTGGGAGGGACAAAAATTGGGAATTTTGGGAGAAAATTGGGATTTTTGGGAAGGATAAAAATTGGGAATTTTGGGGTCTGGGTGGGACAAAAATTGGGAATTTGGGAGGACAAAAATTGGGAATTTTGGGAGAAAAATTGGGATTTTTGGGAAGGATAAAAATTGGGAATTTTGGGGTCTGGGTGGGACAAAAATTGGGAATTTGAGAAGGATAAAAATTGGGAATTTTGGGTTTGGGAGGGAAATAATTTGGGAATTTTGGGAGGGACAAAAATTGGGAATTTGGGAATTTTGGGAAGGATAAAAATTGGGAATTTTGGGGTCTGGGAGGGACAAAAATGGGAATTTTGGGAGGACAAAAATTGGGAATTTTGGGGTCTGGGAGGGAAAAAATTTGGGAATTTTGGGAGGAACAAAATTGGGAATTTTGGGAGAAAATTGGGATTTTTGGGAAGGATAAAAATTGGGAATTTTGGGGTCTGGGAGGGACAAAAATTGGAAATTTGAGGACAAAAATTGGGAATTTTGGGGTCTGGAAGGGACAAAATTTGGGAATTTTGGGAGGACAAAATTGGGAATTTTGGGAGAAAATTGGGATTTTTGGGAAGGATAAAATTGGGAATTTTGGGGTCTGGAAGGGGCAAAAATTGGGAATTTTGGGGTTGGGAGGGACAAAAAATTGGAATTTTGGGAGGGACAAAAATTGGGAATTTGGGACTTTGGGAAGGACAAAAATTGGGAATTTTGGGTCTGGAAGGGTCAAAAATTGGGAATTTTGGCAAAAATTGGGAATTTTGGGTCTGGAAGGGTCAAAAAATGGGAATTTTGGCAAAAATTGGGAATTTTGGGGTCTGGGTGGGACCAAAAATATTTTTGGGGGACAAAAATCCAAATTTTATTAAGAAAAAAATGAAAAACCCAGAAGATTCTCTGAGGTTCTCCTGGTGGCCATGAAGGTCCAGAAGGTTCCAGAAGTTTCTCTGAGGTTCTCCTGATGGCCATGAAGGTCCAGAAGGTTCCAGATCTTCCTCTGAGGTTCTCCTGGTGGCCATGAAGGTTCCAGAAGTTTCTCTGAGGTTCTCCTGGTGCCCATGAGGGTCCAGAAGGTTCCAGAAGTTTCTCTGAGGTTCTCCTGATGGCCATGAGGACCCAGAAGGTTCCAGAAGTTTCTCTGAGGTTCTCCTGGTGGCCATGAAGGTTCCAGAAGTTTCTCTGAGGTTCTCCTGGTGGCCATGAGGATCCAGAAGTTTCTCTGAGGTTCTCCTGGTGCCCATGAAGGTCCAGAAGGTTCCAGAAGTTTCTCTGAGGTTCTCCTGGTGGCCATGAGGGTCCAGGGGTGTCCTGAAGGTTCCTGGTGGTGCCCTCGAGGTTCTCCTGAAGGTTCCTCAGGTGCTTGAGGACTTCTAGAAAGTTCTTCAGGGTTCCAGAAGGTCCTACGAGGTTCTGGAGGTGTCTATGGGGTTCTAGAAGGTCCTAGAAGGTTCTACAAAGTTCTGGAGGTGTCTCCAGGATTCTAAAAGGTCCTACAAGGTTCTGCAGGTTCTTATGGGGTTCTAGAAGGTTCTATGAGTTTCTGCAGGTGTCTGTGGGGTTCTTGAAGGTCCTAGAAGGTTCTAGAGGGTCCTACAAGATTCTGCAGGTTCTTCTGGGGTTCCAGAGGATCCTACAAGGTTCTGGAGGTGCTTATGGGGTTCTTGAAGGTCCTAGAAGGTTCTACACGTGCCTCCATGGTTCTAAAGGGTCTCCACAATGTTCTGGAGGTGTCTATGGGGTTCTAGAAGGTTCTACAAGGTCCTAGCGGTGTCTATGGGGTTCCAGGAGGTCTCTATGGAGTTCCAGATGATCTCCATGGGGTTCCAGGTGGTCTCTATGGAGTTCCAGATGGTCTCTATGAGGTTCCAGGTGATCTCTATGGGGTTCCAGGTGGTCTCTATGGAGTTCCAGATGGTCTCCATGGGGTTCCAGGTGGTCTCTATGGAGTTCCAGATGTTCTCTATCAGGTTCCAGGTGGTCTCTATGGGGGTTCCAGATGATCTCCATGGGGTTCCAGATGGTCTCCATGGGGTTCCAGGTGGTCACTATGGAGTTCCTGATGGTCTCTATGAGGTTCCAGGTGATCTCTATGGGGTTCCAGGTGGTCTCTATGGAGTTCCAGATGGTCTCCATGGGGTTCCAGGTGGTCTCTATGGAGTTCCTGATGGTCTCTATGAGGTTCCAGATGTTCTCTATGAGGTTCCAGGTGGTCTCTATGGGGTTCCAGATGGTCTCCATGGGGTTCCAGGTGGTCTCTATGGAGTTCCAGATGTTCTCTATCAGGTTCCAGGTGGTCTCTATGGAGTTCCAGATGTTCTCTATCAGGTTCCAGGTGGTCTCTATGGGGTTCCAGATGTTCTCCATGGGTTTCTAGAGGTGCCTACAGGGATCTGGACCTCCTGAAGCCGTCCCGCAGCTCCCTTCATCTTTCTCAGTCCCACTTTCAGTTTCAGGATTTTCCAGAAGTTTCCTCTGGATCTCCTGAGGGTTCTCTGGCCGTTCTCTCCCAGCTCCACCACCCGAGTCCCTCCGTTCCGTCACCTCCACCTTGATCACAGCACTCCCAGTCCCAGCCATGGTGGCCGCCACCGTGACGGGACCAGCACTGACCTGGACCTTCTTCTGCTCCTCCTTCAGGATGACAGAGGGCAGGATGGAGCTCTTGGAGGTGGTGGAGGAACCTCGGGAGCTCTTGGAGGTGGAGGAACCTCGGGAGCTCTTGGAGGTGGAGGAACCTCGGGAGCGCTTGGAGGTGGAGGAACCTCGGGAGCGCTTGGAGGTGGAGGAAGCTCGGGAGCTCCTGACCAGCCGGCGGTAGGTTGTCCTCAGGTCACTCTTGTGGACCTTGTCCAAGGACAGCTCCAACCCGGTCTGCACCGAGAACCGGTTGCGGTCAATGGGGTTGGAGAAGAAGATGGCCAAGGTGAAGGACTCGGCCTCGTAGGCCAGGACCCCGTTACAGCCCCAGAAGATGGAGCGGTTGGAGAAGCTGCAGATGGTGGAGGAGCACGGGGCCACCAAAGACTGGGGGGGCTTGAGGATGCGGCCGCTGTAGAAGTGGGTCCTGGAGAGAGGAATGGAGGGGTGGGAGATGGTCCCACCACCACTGGGAGGAGCTGGGACCTGAGAGGTGATCCCAGCCCTGGAGATGATCCCAGCCCTGGAGATGATCCCAAGTCTGGAGATGATCCTAGACCCTGGAGATGATCCCAACCCTGGAGATGATCCCAGACCCTGGAGATGATCCCAGACCCTGGAGATGATCCCAGATCCTGGAGATGATCCCAGCCCTGGAGATGATCCCAGCCCTGGATCCCAGCCCTGGAGATGATCCCAAACCCTGGAGATGATCACAACCTCTGGAGATGATCCCAGCTCTGGAGATGATCCCAAACGCTGAAGATGATCCCAGACCCTGGAGATGATCCCAAGCTCTGGATGAAGATCCCAGACCCTGGAGATGATCCCAGCCCTGGAGATGATCCCAGACCCTGGAGATGATCCCAAGCTCTGGATGAAGATCCCAGCCTTGGAGATGATCCCAGCCCTGGAGATGACCCCAGCCCTGGAGATGATCCCAAGCCCTGGAGATGATCCCAGACCCTGGAGATGATCCCAAGCCCTGGAGATGATCCCAAACCCTGGAGATGATTCCAACCCTGGAGATGATCCCAAGCCTGGAGATGATCCCAGACCCTGGAGATGATCCCAGACCTGGAGATGATCCCAGCCCTGGAGATGATCCCAAACCCTGGAGATGATCCCAGACCTGGAGATGATCCCAGACCCTGGAGATGATCCCAGCCCTGGAGATGATCCCAGACCCTGGAGATGATCCCAGCCCTGGAGATGATCCCAAGCTCTGGATGAAGATCCCAGACCCTGGAGATGATCCCAAGCCCTGGAGATGATCCCAGCCCTGGAGATGATCCCAAACCCTGGAGATGATCCCAACCCTGGAGATGATCCCAGCCCTGGAGATGATCCCAGCCCTGGAGATGATCCCAACCCTGGAGATGATCCCAGCCCTGGAGATGATCCCAAGCCCTGGAGATGATCCCAGACCCTGGAGATGACCCCAAACCCTGGAGATGATCCCAAGCCCTGGAGATGATCCCAGCCCTGGAGATGATCCCAGCCCTGGAGATGATCCCAGCCCTGGAGACGATCCCAAATCTTGGAGATGATCCCAGCCCTGGAGATGATCCCAGCCCTGGAGATGATCCCAACCCTGGATGAAGATCCCACCCAGAGCTGTCCCCCAGCACCCTGAGGGTCCCTCTGGTGTCCCCCCATCCTCACCTGGGGTTCCTCAGGGTGATGTCCTCGGTGTTGTTGGCAACCTGGATTTCCACAGAGCGGCTGAATCTCGACCCCATCCTGACTCAGGATCTCCTCAGCTCCAGGATCTCCTCAGCTCCAGGATCTCCTCAGCTCTGGGATCTCAGCTCCCAAAATTCCTCAGCTCCCAAATCTCCTCAGCTCCAGGATCTCCTCAGCTCCCAAATCTCCTCAGCTCCAGGATCTCCTCAGCTCCAGGATCTCCTCAGCTCCCAAATCTCCTCAGCTCCAAGATCTCCTCAGCTCCCAAATCTCCTCACCTCCAGGATCTCCTCAGCTCTGGGATCTCCTCAGCTCCTGGATCTCCTCAGCTTACTGGTTGAACTGGTTGAACTGGGTTATTTCTCCACTGTAACTGGTTTATTTCTCCACCAGAACCTTTTAAACTGGTGCTACTGGTTGAACTGGTTTAATTCTCCAGCTTAACTCTTGTAGCTGGTTTATTTCTCTGCCAGCACCACTTTCATTGGTCTGCCTGGTTTAATTCTCCAGTTTAACTGTTTTAACTGGTTTAATTCTGCAGTTTAACGGTTTTAACTGGTTTAATTCTCCAGCTTAACTCTTGTAGCTGGTTTATTTCTCTGCCAGCACCACTTTAATCGGTCTGCCTGGTCTGACCAGGTTAATTCTCCAGTTTAACAGTTTTAACTGGCTTAATTCTGCAGTTTAACGGTTTTAACTGGTTTAATTCTCCAGCTTAACTCTTGTAGCTGGTTTATTTCTCTGCCAGCACCACTTTAATTCTGATCTGCCCGGTTTAATTCTCCAGTTTAACAGTTTTAACTGCTTTAATCCTCCAGTTTAACTGTTGTAACTGGTTTAATTCTCTGTTAATGTTGGGTTTTATGTTCTGTACCTCTAAGACCGGCCCTGAACAGTGAAAGTTTTGTTTTGGTTTTCTCGTCAGCCTGGCTGGGACACCGAGATTTTGCTTTTTGTGGATTTTGCTTTTTCTGCTTTTGCTTTTTTGCTTTTTCTCTCTCACTCTTGCTCGCTTGGCTCCTGCTTGGTTTTGGTTTTGCTTTTATTCCTAGCTAATTTAGCTAAACAGTCCAAATTTGCCCTTCTGGGTTTGTTTTCTGGAGATTCACTACCAAATTTGGAATTTCTCTTTGGAAATTCTCTATCAAATTTGCCCTAAACCGGTACTGGTGAAAAAAGGAGGAAAATGTGAGGGGGGAAAAAAAGGGGAGGAAAGAGGAGAAAATGGGAAAAAAAATGTGAGAGGGAAAAGAGAAGGAAACGTGAGGGAACAAAAATGGCAGGAAACGTGAGGGGGTTTGGAAAAGGGAGGGGAAAGGGAGGAAAAAATGAGGGAAAAAGCGAGGAAATTTGAAGGGAAAAGGAGGGAAGTGTGAGAGGAAAAAAGGGCAGAAAATGTGAGGGGGAAAAGGGCAGGAAAAACGTGAGGGGAGAAAAAAGGCGGGAAAATGTGAGGGGGAAAAGGGCGGGAAAAAATAAGGAAAAAAAATCAGGAATGAGAGGGGGAAAAGCAGGAAGTGTGAGAGGAAAAATGACAGGAAATGTGAGGGGAAAAGTAATGAGAAATGTGAGGGGAAAGCGGTGGGAAATGTGAGGGGGAAATGGCAGGAAACGAGAGGGGGGAAAAGGGAGGAAAATGTGAGGGGAAAGGGAGGAAATAATAAGGAAAAAAGCCAGGAAATGTGATGGGAAAAGGTAGGAAGTGTGAGAGGAAAAAGGGCAGAAAATGTGAGGGGAAAAGTGAGAAATGTGAGGGGGGAAAAATGGCGGGGAAAACGTGAGGGGAGAAAAGAGCAGGAAAACGTGAGGGTGAGAAAAAGGGCGGGAAAACATGAGGGGAGAAAAGAGCGGGAAAACGTGAGGGGAGAAAAAGGCGGGAAAAAATAAAGAAAAAATTCAGGAAATGTGAGGGGAAAAGGAGGAAATGTGAGAGGAAAAAGGGCAGAAAATGTGAGGGGGAAAGTGAGAAATGTGAGGGGGGAATGGTGGGAAACATGAGGGGAAAATGGGGGCAAACGTTGAGGGGGAAATGGGGGAAAATGTGAGGGGGGAAAAGGAGGGAAACGTGAGATCTTCTCCTCCCCAGTTCCCTCTCCATTCCCAGATCCCCCCCAGTTCCAAGTCACCCCCGTTCTCAAACCTCCCCCAAATCCCAGCCCCTCTCCAAACTTTGCTTCCCCCTCCAGACCCCAAATTCCCCCCAAATCCCAAACATCCCCAGATCCCAAATCCCAGATTTTTTAACTCTCTGACTCAAAAGTGGGGAAAATTCCCATTTTATTGAGCAAAGCAAAAAATGGAAGGAGGGAGGTCTGGGGGTAGGACCCAAAGTGGAAGTTGGTGGGACACCCCAACCCCAGGGTGTCCATGAGGGTCCGGGGGTGTCCAGAAGGTTCCTGGTGGTTCCCCTCGAGGTTCTCCTGGTGGCCCACGAGGTTCTGCTGAAGGTTCCTCAGGTCTGTGAGTGGTTCTAGAGGTGCTTATGGGGTTCTAGATGTTCCTATGGGGTTCCTGAGGGTCCTACAAGGTTTTCTTGTTGTCTCCAGGGTTCTCTATGCACCTATGGGGTCCTGGAAGTGTCTACAGGTGTCTATGGGATTCTAGAATAGTCTATGGGGTTCTAGGGGTCTCTATGGGTTATTAGAGGTTCCTATGGGGTTCTAGCTGGGACTTTGGGGTTCTAGAGGTGCCTACAATGTTCTAGAGGGTTCTACAAGGTTCCATAGCTGTCTCCAGGGTTCTGTATGCACCTATGGAATTCTGGAGGTGTCTAAAGGGGTCTGGAGGTGCGTATGGGGTTCTGGAATAGTCTATGGGGTTCTAGGGGTTTCTGTGGGTTATTAGAGGTTCCTATGGGGTTCTAGAGGTGCCTGTGGGGTTCCCCTTGTGCCTACAGGGTTCTAAAGGTGCCAGCAAGGTTCTAGAGGTGCCTATGGGGTTCTAAGGGACTCAGTGGGGTTTTAGACATTCCTACAGGGCTCTCGAGGTGTCTAAGGAATTCTGGTGATGTCTGCAGGGTTCTCAGGCCATCCAGGAGCTTCTAGGGCTCTACTTGAGGTCTGGATAAAGGTCCTGCATGGTCTCTCTTGAACCTGTCTCCTCACTTCTCCTGGACCTGTCTCCCTGGACATCCCAGGCATTCTCTCCCCCTGTCTTCCTCCTCAGATCGTCTCTCTTCCACCAGCACCACCCGGATCCTGGAGCTCGTCTCAGGGACATGGTGGCCGTCACCTTGATGGGGCCGTGGGCTCACCTGGGCGGTCCCGTGGCTCCGGCCACCACGACGACACGGGCGAATTTGATGTCCTGGCAGGAGCTGGAGGAGATTCCCTTGGCCATGGGGGAGTAGAGGGTCCTCAAATCACCCAGGTGGGCCTTAGCTGGGGACAGCTTCAAGCCCAGATCCATGGAGAACTGGTCGTGGTCGATGAAGTTGAAGAACTCGATGTCCAAGGTGAAGGACTCGGCCTCGTAGACCAGGATCCCCAGCACACCTGAGGGCCACGACATGCCCGGGTTCACCACCTCACCTGAGAGGCTGCAGGTGTCACTGCAGCCAGGGGACAACTCTGGCTGGGGGAGCTTGGAGCAGCGCTCACGGATATAGAGGGTCCTGGGGGGGAGAAACGTGGTGGGGGTCAGTGGGAGATGCTGGTGGGGACCAGAACAAGCCCTGGGGAGTTGATCCCTCCATGGGATGGAGATCCCACCCGGAGGTGACTCCAAGGGGTCCCCCCAAGCCTCACCTGGGGTTCTTCAGGGTGATGGTCCTGGTGTAGTTGGAGATCTCAATCTCCACAGGGCGGTTCAGTAATGACTCCATCGTGGCTCTGGGATCTCCTCAGCTCCCAAATCTCCTCAGCTCCGGGATCTCCTCAGCTCCAGGATCTCCTCCCGCTGTTCCCGCTGTTCCCGGCTTCGCTCCCTCCCGGTTCGGATCCTCCGTTCCCGTTTCCCGCACACTCCGCGATTTCCCAGGAAATCTCCAGTTCCGATTCTGCCCTAAACCCGCCCCAAATCCTGCCCCAAACCTGCCCCAAACCCGCCCCAAACCCGCCCTAAACCGGCTCCAAACCCGTCCCGTAACCCGCCCGAAACCCGCCCCAAAATTTCCCAAACCCGCTCCAATCCCGCCCTAAACCCGCCCCAAACCCGCCCCAAACCCGCCCCAAACCCCCGCCCCAAATTCGGTCAAATCCGAACCAAACCCGCCCCAAACCATCCCAAAATCTCCCAACCCGCCCCAAATCCTCCCAAACCCGCCCCAAATCCCCCCCAAACCCGCCCAAGCCCGCCCTAAATCTGGCCTAAACCCGCCCTAAATCCGCCCCCAAACCTGCCCGAAACCGCCTCAAATCCTCCCCAAACCCTCCCAAAATCTCCCAAACCCTCCCAAACCCGCCCAAAACCCTCCCAAAATCTCCCAAAGCCGCCCCAAACCCGCCTCAAATTCGGCCAAATCCTCCCCAAACCTGTTCCAAACCCGCCCCAAACCATCCCAAAATCTCCCAAACCCCGCCCCAAACCCGCCCCAAACCCGCCCCAAATCTCCCAAACCCGCCCCAAATCTCCAAGCCCGCCCCAATCCCGGCCCCTTTTCCCTCCTTCCCTGCAGAATTTCGGCAGCGTTACAGAATCCTTGGGAACAGACCCAAAACCGGTTGAACTGGTGGAACTGGTTTAACTGGTTTATTTCTATGCCACATCTCATTTAACTGCAGTAACTGGTTTTAACTGGTTTAATTCTCCAGTTTAACAGTTGTAACTGGTTTAATTCTCCAGGGTAACTGATGTGACTGGTTTATTTCTCTACCAGAACTGGTTTAAACTGGTTAAATTCTCCATGTTAACTGGTGCAACTGATTCATTTCTCTACCAGAATTGGTTTAACTGGTGTTACTGGTTTAACTGGTTTAATTCTCCAGTGTAACTGGTGTAACTGGTTATTTCTCTAACAGAACTGGTTTAATTGGTCTAACTGGTTTAACTGGCTTAATTCTCCAGTTTAACAGTCGTAACTGGTTTAATTCTCCAGTGTAACTGGTGCAACTGGATTATTTCTCTCCCAGAGCTGGTTTAACTGGTTTAACTAGTGGAACTGGTTTATTTCTCTCCCAGAACTGGTTTAACTGGTTTAACTGGTGGAACTGAATTATTTCTTTCCCAGAGCTGGTTTAACTGGTTTAACTGGTGCAACTGGTTTATTTCTCTCCCAGAACTGGTTTAACTGGTGGAAACTGGGTTATTTCTCTCCCAGAGCTGGTTTAACTGCTTTAACTGGTTTAACTGGTCTAACTGGTCTAACTGGTGGAACTGGTATCACCGTGTCCCTCCCAGACCCCAGACCCTTTCCCGGGCCCAGGGCTCCCCCCTCAATCCCACATCTCCCCCTCCCCAATCCCAAGGCTCCTCCCTGACCCCAAATTCCCATTTTTTCACAAATTTAATCGATCCAAGTGCAAGAATTCCCCATTTTATTGAGCAAAGCACAGAGGGGATGGAGGGAGGTCGGGGGGTGGGAGAGCGGAGGGCTCGGGGACAGCCCAGCCCTGGGGTGCCCGTTCTGCCCAGAAGGTCCTGGTGGCTTCTCTGAGGTTCTCCTGGTGCCCGTGAGGTTCTGCTGAAGGATCTTCTGGGGGGCCTGTGGGGTTCTAGAGGTGCCTGTGGGGTTCTGGTTGTGCCTACAGGGTTCTAAAGGTGCCAGCAAGGTTCTAGAGGTACCTATGGGGTTCTAAGGGACTCAGTGGGGTTTTAGCATTCCTACAGGGCTCTCGAGGTGTCTAAGGAATTCTGGGGGTGTCTGCAGGGTTCTCAGGCTGTCCGGGCAGTTCCCAGACTTTCCTCGGTGCCTTAAAGAAAGTAGGGCGGGATCTCTCTTGGATGTGTCTTCTTCTCCCTTCTCCTGGACCTGTCTCCCTTGACATCCCGGGGTTTCTGTCTCTCAGCTTCCTCCCCTGATCCCTTCTCCTCTTCTAGCACCAGCTTGATCATGGAGCTCGTGGTTTTGGACATGGTGGCCCTAAGCTTGATGGGACCGTGGCTCAGCTGGGTGCTCCCGTGGTTCCCGGCCACGGTGACCCGGGTGAATTTGATGTCCTGCTTGGACTTGGAGTAGGTTCCTTTGGCCATGCGGCTGTAGGTGGCCCTCAAATCTCCCAGGTGAGCCTTACGTGGGGACAGCTCCAGGCCCAAACTCATGGGGAAATATGGGTGGTGGGAGGGGTTGGAGAAGTAGATGGCCAAGGTGAAGGACTCGGCCTCGTAGACCAGGATCCCTGACACGCCTGTGGTCCCCACCACACCCCAGAGCTGTGGGTCACCCCAGAAGCTGCAGGTGTCACTGGAGCCAGGGGACAACTTTGACCGAGGGCACTTGGAGCAGCAGCCATGGCCAAAGGAGGTCCTGGGGGGAGAAACGTGGTGGGGTCAGTGGGAGATGCTGGTGGGACCAGAACAACCCCTGGGGAGTTGATCCCTCCATGGGATGGAGATCCCACCCTGAGGTGACTCCAAGGGCTCCCCCCAAAGCCCCCCAAGCCTCACCTGGGGTTCCTCAGGGTGATGTTCTGGGTGTTGTTGCAGATCTGGATCTCCGCAGAGCAGCTGCTGCCCAATCCCATCGTGGATCTGGATCCTCTCGGCTCCGGGATCTCCTCAGCTCCCAAATCTCCTCACCTCAGGCTCTCTCAGCTCCCAGACCCTTCTCCCCTCACTCCGAGCTCTCCTCCCGCTGTTCCCGGCACTGCCGGGGCCGTTTCTCCCCCTGTGAAACCAAGTTCACTAAAAACAGTCCCCGATTTTTTGAGAACTGTTGCTTTCACTTTTGCCGGGGATTTCCCAATCCCGGCCCCTCCTCCTTCCCCCCAAATTTCCGCATTTACCAAACCCGGCCCCTTTTCCCTCCCCCCGAATTTCGCAATTCCGTGGGAACAAACCCAAAACTGGTTGAACCGGTTGAACTGGTTTAACTGGTTAATTTCTCTGCCACAACTCATTTAACTGCAGTAACTGGTTTAACTGGTTTAATTCTCCAGGGTAACTGATGTGACTGGTTTATTTCTCTACCAGAACTGGTTTAACTGGTTAAATTCTCCATGTTAACTGGTGCAACTGATTCATTTCTCTACCAGAATTGGTTTAACTGGTGTTACTGGTTTAACTGGTTTAATTCTCCAGTGTAACTGGTGTAACTGGTTATTTCTCTAACAGAACTGGTTTAATTGGTCTAACTGGTTTAACTGGTTTAATTCTCCAGTTTAACAGTTGTAACTGGTTTAATTCTCCAGTGTAACTGGTGCAACTGGTTTTTTTTTCTCTCCCAGAGCTGGTTTAACTGGTGGAAATGGTTTAACTGGTTTATTTCTCTCCCAGACCTGGTTTAACTGGTGCAACTGGTTTCTTTCTCTCCCAGAGCTGGTTTAACTGGTTTAACTAGTTTAACTGGTTTATTTCTCTCCCAGACCTGGTTTAACTGGTTTAACGGATGCAACTGGTTTATTTCTTTCCCAGAGCTGGTTTAACTGCTTTAACTGGTTTAACTGGTTTAACTGGTTTATTTCTCTCCCAGACCTGGTTTAACTGGTCTAACTGGTTTAACTGGTGGAACTGGTATCACCATGTCCCTCCCAGACCCCAGACCCTTTCCCGGGCCCAGGGCTCCCCCCTCAATCCCACATCTCCCCCTCCCCAATCCCCACCCCGAGGCTCCTCCTGACCCCAAATTCCCATTTTTTCACAAATTCAATCGATCCAAGTGCAAGAATTCCCCATTTTATTGAGCAAAGCACAGAGGGGATGGAGGGAGGTCGGGGGTGGGAGAGCGGAGGGGCCGGGGACAGCCCAGCCCTGGGGTGTCCGTTCTGCCCAGAAGGTCCTGGTGGCTTCTCTGAGGTTCTCCTGGAGCCCGTCAGGTTCTGCTGAAGGATCTTCTGGGGGGCCTGTGGGGTTCTAGAGGAGCCTATGGGGTTCTAGATGTTCCTATGGGGTTCTAGAGGGTCCTACAAGGTTTTCTTGGTTTCTCCAGGGTTCTCTATGCACCTATGGAGTTTTAGACGTGTCTACAGGTGTCTATGGGATTCTAGAATAGTCTATGGGGTTCTAGGGGTCTCTGTGGCTTATTAGAGGTGCCCATGGGGGTTCTAGCTGTGGCTTTGGGGTTCTAGAGGTGCCTACAATGTTCCAGAGGGTTCTACAAGGTTTCATAGGTGTCTCCACGGTTCTGTGTGCACCTATGGAGTTCTGGACGTGTCTAAAGGGGTCTGGAGGTGCTTATGGGGTTCTGGAATAGTCTATGGGGTTGTAAGGGTCTCTATGGGTTATTAGAGGTGCCTGTGGGGTTCTAGAGGTGCCTGTGGGGTTCTAGAGGTGCCTATGAGGTTCTAAGGGTCTCTATGGGGTTTTAGACATTCCTACAGCATTCTAGAGGCATCTAAGGGTTTCTGGTGATGTCTGCAGGGTTCTCAGGCCATCCAGGAGCTTCCAGGGCTGTTCTCTTTCCAAAGAAACTCCCACAGGTTCTCACTTCTCCTGGACGTGTCTCTCTAGAAAGGGTTTCTCTCCCATCTCCTCTCTTCCTCCAGCACCACCTTGATTCTGGAGCTTGGGTCGCTGGACACGGTGGCCGTCACCTTGATGGGGCCGTGGCTTACATGGGCGATCTCGAGGCTCTTGCCCACCCTGATGCGGGCAAATTTGATGTCCTGCTCAGAGCTGGAGTAGATTCCATCGGCCATTCGGTCGTAGATAGTCCTCAAATCGTCCAGGTGAGCCTTACCTGGGGACAGCTCCAGGCCCAGCTTCATGGAAAATTTGTAGTCGATGGGGTTGTAGAAGTGGATGGCCAAGGTGAAGGACTCGGCATCATAGACCAGGATCCCCGACACGTCTGAGGTCCCCACCAGACCCAAGAACTGTGAGTCACCTGAGAAGCTGCAGGTGTCACTGCAGCCAGGGTACAACTCTGGCCGGGGGTACTTGGAGCAGCCGCCACAGTCCAAGTAGGTCCTGGGGGAAGAAACGTGGTGGGGTCAGTGGGAGATGCTGGTGGGACCAGAACAACCCCTGGGGAGTTGATCCCTCCATGGGATGGAGATCCCACCCGGAGGTGACTCCAAGGGGTCCCCCCAAAGCCCCCCAAGCCTCACCTGGGCTCATTCAGGGTGATGTTCTGGGTCTTGTTGCAGATCTGGATCTCCACAGAGCGGGTCAGTAACGACCCCATCGTGGATCTGGGATCTCCTCAGCTCTGGGATCTCCTCAGCTCCCAAATCTCCTCAGCTCTGGGATCTCCTCAGCTTCCAAATCTCCTCAGCTCCAGGATCTCCTCATCTCCCAGATCTCCTCAGCTCCCAAATCTCCTCAGCTCCGGCTCTCTCAGCTCCCAGACCCTTCTCCTCCACTCTGGTCTCTCCTCCTGCTGTTCCTGGTGTTGCCGTTGCCGCTCCCTCGGGTCCAAGGTGCCAAAGGTTGCTCCTTATCAGTAACGAGAACTTTCACTCTCAACAGACCCTTCCCAAGCTCCGCCCCTTCCTCGCCATGGAATTCCTGATTGGACGCAAGAACTCACCTGGATTTGGCGCCTCCCTGATGTCACCGATGCCAGGACGTCCCCGGCTGGGGTGGGACACACCTGGCTCAGGTACCTGGGGGTGCCACGGGCAGCAGCACCTGCAGGGGATGGCTCTGGGGTCCTGTGAGGAGCAGGGAACTGGTGGGACTGGTGGGACTGGGGGAACTGGTGGGACTGGTGGAACTGGTGGGACTGGTGGAACTGGTGTAACTGGTGGGACTGATGGGGCTGGTGGAACTGGTGGGACTGATGGAACTGAGGGAACTGGTGGGACTGGGGGAACTGGTGGGACTGGTGGGACTGGTGGAACTGGTAGGACTGGTGGGACTGGTGGGACTGGTGGGACTGGTGGTACTGGTTTAACTGGCTGAATTGGTTGAATTGGTGGAACTGGTGGGACTGGTGGAACTGGTTGAATTGGTTTAATTGGTTGAATTGGTTGAACTGGATGATTTCTCCAGTGGAACTGGTGGAACTGGTGGAACTGGTGGAATTGGTTGAACTGGATGATTTCTCCAGTGGAACTGGTGTCACTGGTTTATCCCCCCAACAGAACTGGTGGAACTGGTGTAGCTGCTCTGCCCCTCAGCCCAGACCCCAGACCAGCCCCCCAAAACCCCCGATCCCACCTCCTCCCCCAGACCCCAGACCACTCCCCAATCCCAAACATCCCCGACCACCCCCAGCTCCCAGATTCCTTCCCAGATCCGGGGTTCCCCTCCCCAAATCCCAAAATCTTCTCCTCCCAAATTCCCTCCCGGTCCCTGCTGAAATCCCAGACTCCCCATCCCCAAATCCCAAACGTCCCCAGATCCCAAATCCCAGATTTTTTAACTCTCTGACTCAAAAGTGGGGAAAATTCCCATTTTATTGAGCAATGCAAAAATGGAACGAGGGAGGTCTGGGGGTAGGACCCAAAGTGGAAGTTGGTGGGACACCCCAACCCCAGAGTGTCCATGAGGGTCCAGGTGTGTCCAGAAGGTTCCTGGTGGTTCCTCCGAGGTTCTCTTGGTGCCCACGAGGTTCTGCTGAAGGTTCCTCAGGTCTGTGAGGGGCTCTAGAGGTGCTTATGTGGTTGTAGATGTTCCTATGGTGTTCTTGAGGGTCCTGCAAGGTTTTCTTGGTGTCTCCAGGGTTCTGTGTGCACCTATGGGGTTCTGGAAGGGTCTAAAGGGGTCTGGAGGTGCTTATGGGGTTCTGGAATAGTCTATGGGGTTCTAGGGGTCTCTCTGGGTTATTAGAGGTTCCTATGGGGTTCTAGAGGTGCCTGTGGGGTTCTGGTTGTGCCTACAGGTTTCTAAAGGTGCCAGCAAGGTTCTAGAGGTGTCTATGGGGTTCTAAGGGACTCAGTGGGGTTTTAGACATTCCTACAGGGCTCTCGAGGTGCCTGTAGGGTTCTAGATTTACCTAAGGAATTCTGGGGGTGGCTGCAGGGTTCTCAGGCCGTCCAGGAGCTTCTAGGGCTCTACTTGAGGTCTAGACTAAGGGCCTGCATGCTCTCTCTTAAACCTGTCTCCTCACTTCTCCTGGACCTGTCTCCCTGGACATCCCAGGCATTCTCTCCCAGGTCTTCCTCCTCAGATCGTCTCTCTTCCTCCTGAGATCGTCTCTCTTCCTCCTCAGATCCTCTCTCTTCCTCCAGCACCACTTTGATTCTGGAGCTCGTTTGAGAGACCATGGTGGCCCTAACCTTGATGGGGCCGTGGCTCAGCTGGGTGCTCCTGCGGCTCTTGGGCACGGTGACCCGGGTGAATTTGATATCCTGGTCAGAGCTGGAGTAGGTTCCATGGGCCATTCGGTCGTAGGTGGCCGGCAATCCGCCCAGGGGGGCCCTACCTGGGGACAGCTCCAGGCCCAACTCCACAGAGAATTTGACGTAGTCGACGGGGTTGGAGAAGTAGATGGCCAAGGTGAAGGACCCGGCCACGTAGACCAGGATCCCCGACACGCCTGTGGTCCCTGTCAGACCCCAGAGCTTTGGCTTACCCCAGAAGCTGCAGGTGTCACTGCAGCCAGGGGACAACTGTGACTGGGGGTCCTTGGTGCAGCAGCCATGGCCAACGTAGGTCCTGGGGGAAGAAACGTGGTGGGGTCAGTGGGAGATGCTGGTGGGAGCAGAACAACCCCTGGGGAGTTGATCCCTCCATGGGATGGAGATCCCACCCGGAGGTGACTCCAAGGGGTCCCCCCAAGACTCACCTGGGGTTCTTCAGGGTGATGTTCTGGGTGTTGTTGGAGATCTGGATCTCCACAGAGCGGCTGCTGCCCAACCCCATCGTGGATCTGGATCCTCTCAGCTCCAAGATCTCCTCAGCTCCGGGATCTCCTCAGCTCTGGGGTTTCCCTGTTTCCAGACCCTTCTCCCCCACTCCGGGCTCTCCCTCCCGGTTCGGCTCCTCCGTTCCCGTTTCCCGTAAACTCCGCGATTTCCAGGAAATCTCCACTTCCGCTTCTGCCCCAAACCCGCCCCAAATCCTGCCCAAACCCGCCCCAAACGCGCCCCAAATCTGGCCCAAACATGCCCCAAATCCGCTCCAAATCCGCCCCAAACCCGTCCCAAACCCGCCCAAATCGCCTGAGTCCCCCAAAACCCGCCCCAAATCTGGCACAAATCCTCCCCAAACGCGGCCAAACCCGCCCCAAATCTGGCACAAATCCTCCCCAAATCCTCCCAAATCGTCTCAAATTCGGCCAAACCCGCCCCAAAACCCGCCCCAAATCTGGCAGAAACCCGCCCCAAACCCGCTCCAAATCCTCTCAAACCCGCCCCAAACCCTCCTTAAATCCGCTCCGAACCCGCTTAAACCCGCCCCAAACCCGCCCCAAACCCGCCCCAATCCCGGCCCCTTCTCCTCCCCCCAAATTTCGGCATTTCCCAATCCCGGCCCCTTTTCCCTCCCCCCAAATTTCGGCATTTCCCAATCCCGGCCCCTTTTCCCTCCCTCCCCGCGGAATTTTTGGCGCCGTGTCAGAATTCCTTGGGAACGGAGCCGAAATTCCTCGGGGAGAGAAGGAGGAGCCGGGTTTGGGAAATTCCCGGCAAAAATGAAAGTGAAAGCTCTGGAAAAATCGGGGACTGTTATTGCTCAGATTGATTTCAAAGGGATCGGGTTTCTTGGGAAGAAACGGCCCCGGCTGTTCCGGGAAAAGCTGGAGGAGTGAGAGGAGAAGGGTCTGGGAGCTGAGAGAGCCTGAGGTGGGGAGATTTGGAGCTGAGGAGATCCTGGAGCTGAGGAGATCCCAGAGCTGAGGAGATTTGGGAGCTGAGGAGATCCCGGAGCTGAGGAGATCCCGGAGCTGAGGAGATCCCAGAGCTGAGGAGATTTGGGAGCTGAGGAGATCCCGGAGCTGAGGAGATCCCGGAGCTGAGGAGATTTGGGAGCTGAGGAGATCCCGGAGCTGAGGAGATCCCGGAGCTGAGGAGATTTGGGAGCTGAGGAGATCCCGGAGCTGAGGAGATTTGGGAGCTGAGAGGATCCACGATGGGGTCGAGCAGCAGCCACTCTGTGGAGATCCTGATCTGCAACAAGACCCAGAACATCACCCTGGAGAACCCCAGGTCAGTCTTGGGGGGACCCCTTGGAGTCACCTCCGGGTGGGATCTCCGTCCCATGGAGGGATCAACTCCCCAGGGGTTGTTCCACCCCATTCTGGTCCCACCAGCATCTCCCACTGAGCCCACCACGTTTCTCCCACCAGGACCTACTTTGGCCGTGGCAGCTGCTCCAAGCCCCCCCTGCCAGAGTTGTCCCCTGGCTCCAGTGACACCTGCAGCTTCTGGGGTGTGACCACAGGTGTGAGGGGAATCCTGGTCTACGAGGCCGAGTCCTTCACCTTGGCCATCCACTTCTACAACCCCGTCGACCACGATGTATTGTCCACGGAGCTGGGCTTGGAGGTGTCCCCAGGTAAGGCTCACCTGGGTGATTTGAGGGCCACCTACGACCGAATGGCCAGAGGAACCTACTCCAGCTCTGACCAGGACATCAAATTCACCCGGGTCATTGTGGAGGAGAGCCACGGGAACACCCAGCTGAGCCATGGTCCCATCAAGCTGATGGCCACCATGTCCAAAAGCACGAGCTCCATGATCAAGGTGGTGCTGAAGGAGCAGAAGGAATCAGGGAAGGGAGCCAAGAGCAAGAAATCCCAGGATGTCAAGTGGGACAAGTCCAAGAGAAGTGACACCGTGCAGGACCTACTTTGGGACATTCTGGAGCACCCTGATAGCTCTGGGGCAGCTTGAGAATCCTGGAGGCATCACCGGAACCCTGTAGGAACCTCTAGAACCCCACAGATGCCTCTGGAACCCCGGAGACACCAAGAAACCCTTGTAGGACCCTCTAGAACCCTATAGGGACATCTAGAACCCCATAGGAACATCTCGATCCCCCATAGGCACCTCTAATAATGTATAGACAAGCTTAGAACCCCATAGACTATTCCAGAACCCCACAGACACCTGTAGACACCTCTAGAACCCCATAGGTGCATAGAGAACCCTGGAGACACCTAAGAAACCTTGTAGAACCCTCTAGAACCCCATAGGAACCTCTAGGACCCCATAGAAACCTCTACAAACCCATAGAGACCCCTAGAACCCCACAGACTATTCCAGAACCCCATAGACACCTCTTGACCCCTTTAGACCCCTCTAGACCCCCATACATGCCTCTAGAACCCTGGAGACACCTATGAAACCTTGTAGAACCCTCTAGAACCCCACAGACACCTCCAGAAGCCCATAGAAACCTCTAGAACCCCCATAGGCACCTCTAACAATCTATAGACAAGCCTAGAACCCCATAGACTATTCCAGAACCCTGTAGACACCTCTAGAACCCCATAAGTGCATAGAGAACCCTGGAGACACCTAGAAATTCTTGCAAGATCTTCTAGAACCCCATAAGCACATCTGGAACCCCATGGACACCTCTAAAACCCCACAGACACCCCTAATAACCCATAGAGACCCCTAGAACCCCATAGACTATTCCAGAATCCCACAGACACTTGTAGACACCTCTAGAACCCCATAGGTGCATAGAGAACCCTGGAGACACCTATGAAACCTTGTAGAACCCTCTAGAACCCCACAGACACCTCTAGGACCCCATAGGAACCTCTAAAAACCCATAGAGACCCTTAGAACCTCATAGACTATTCTAGAACCCCATAGAGACCCCTATAACCCCATGGACTATTCCAGAACCCCACAGGCCCCCCAGAAGGTCCTTCAGCAGAACCTGACGGGCTCCAGGAGAACCTCAGAGAAGCCACCAGGACCTTCTGGGCAGAACGGACACCCCAGGGCTGGGCTGTCCCCGAGCCCTCTGCTCTCCCACCCCCGACCTCCCTCCATCCCCTCTGGGCTTTGCTCAATAAAATGGGGAATTCTTGCGCTTGGATCGATTGAATTTGTGAAAAAATGGGAATTTGGGGTCAGGGAGGAGCCTCGGGATTGGGGAGGGGGAGATCTGGGATTGAGGGGGGAGCCCTGGGCCCGGGAAAGGGTCTGGGGTCTGGGAGGGACACTGTGATACCAGTTCCACCAGTTAAACCAGTTAGACCAGTTAAACCAGGTCTGGGAGAGAAAGAAACCAGTGACACCAGTTACACTGAAGAATTAAACCAGTTACAACTGTTGAACTAGAGAATTAAACCAGTTAAACCAGTTAGAGCAATTAAAACAGTGCTGGCAGAGAAATAAACCAGCAACAATTTTTACTCTGGTAAAATAAACCAGGTAAACCAGTTAAACCAGTTTAAAAGGTTCTGGTAGAGAAATAACCCAGTTACAAGAGTTACACTGGAGAAATAAACCAGTTACATCTGTTAAATTGGAGAATTAAACCAGTTAAACCAGTCAGACCAATTAAAACAGTGCTGGTAGAGAAATAAACCAGTTACAAGAGTTACAATGAAGAAATAAACCAGTTAAACCAGTAACTCCAGCTTAAAAGGTTCTGGGAGAGAAATAAACCAGTTGCACCAGTTACCCTGGAGAATTAAACCAGTTACAACTGTTAAACTGGAGAAACAAACCAGTTAAACCAGTTAGACCAATTAAAATGGTGCTGGTAGAGAAATAAACCAGCAACAATTTTTACTCTGGTAAAATAAACCAGGTAAGCCAGTTAAACCAGATAAAAGGGTTCTGGTAGAGAAATAAACCAGTTACACCAGTTACCCTGGAGAATTAAACCAGTTAAACCAGTTACTGCAGTTAAATGAGTTGTAGCAGAGAAATAAACCAGTTCAACCAGTTACACCAGCTCAACGGATTTTGGATCTGTTCCCACGGATTCTGTAACGGGGCCGAAATTCGGGGGGAGGGAAAAGGGGCCGGGATTGGGGCGGGCTTGGAGATTTGGGGCGGGTTTGGAGATTTGGGGCGGGTTTGGGAGATTTGGGGCGGGTTTGGGAGATTTGGGCCGGGTTTGGGGCGGGTTTGGAACAGGTTTGGGGAGGATTTGAGGCGGGTTTGGGACCGGGTTTGTGCGGATTTGACCGAATTTGGGACGGGATTGGGGCGGGTTTGGGAGATTTGGGGCGGGTTTGGGAGATTTTGGGAGGGTTTGGGGCGGGTTTGGGGCGGGTTTAGGGCGGGTTTGGGAGATTTTGGGAGGGTTTAGGGCGGGTTTGGGGCGGGTTTAGGGCGGGTTTAGGGCGGGATTTGGGCAGAATCGAAAGTGGAGATTTCCTGGGAAATCGCGGAGTGTGCGGGAAACGGGAACGGAGGATCCGAACCGGGAGGAGATCCCGGCGTGGGGGAGAAGATTCTGGAACCAGGGAGATCCCGGAGCTGAGGAGATCCCGAGCCAGGATGGCAGAAGCGCAGAACCAGAGGTTTCTGGAGTTAAAGATCTCCAACAA
Organism: Setophaga petechia; assembly: GCA_024362935.1. Classification (NCBI taxonomy): domain Eukaryota; kingdom Metazoa; phylum Chordata; class Aves; order Passeriformes; family Parulidae; genus Setophaga; species Setophaga petechia. Next base: position 22,676 of record JANCRA010000310.1, read on the forward strand.
GACCCGGGACATGACCCTGAAGTACCACGGGTCAGGATGGGGGGACATCAGAGGGACCCTCGGGGTGCGGGGAGGGGCAGATCCAGGTGGGATCTTCATCGTGGGCTGGGTTCATCTCCAGGGCCTGGGATCATCTCCAGGGCTTGGGATCATCTCCAGGGTCTGGGATCTTCATCCTGGGCTGGGATCATCTCCAGGGTCTGGCATCATCTCCAGGGCTGGGATCATCTCCAGGGATCTGGGACCATCTCCAGAGGTTGGAATCATCTCCAGGGTCTGGGATCATCTCCAGGGTTTGGGATCATCTCCAGGGCTGGGATCCAGGGCTGGGATCATCTCCAGGGTTTGGGATCCAGGGCTGGGATCATCTCCAGGGTTTGGGATCCAGGGCTGGGATCATCTCCAGGGTTTGGGATCCAGGGCTGGGATCATCCCCAGGGCTGGGACCATCTCCAGGGTCTGGGATCCAGGGCTGGGATCATCTCCAGGGTTTGGGATCCAGGGCTGGGATCATCTCCAGAGGTTGGGATCATCTCCAGAGGTTGGGATCATCTCCAGGGCTGGGATCATCTCCAGGGATCTGGGATCACCTCCAGGGTCTGGGATCATTTCCAGGGTCTGGGATCATCTCCAGGGGTTGGGATCATCTCCAGAGGTTGGGATCATCTCCAGGGCTGGGATCATCTCCAGGGTCTGGGGTCATCTCCAGAGGTTGGGATCATCTCCAGGGCTGGGATCATCTCCAGGGTCTGGGATCATCTCCAGGGTTTGGGATCATCTCCAGTGTCTGGGATCATCTCCAGGGTCTGGGATCCAGGGCTGGGATCATCTCCAAAGGTTGGGATCATCTCCAGGGTCTGGGATCCAGGGCTGGGATCATCTCCAAAGGTTGGGATCATCTCCAGAGGTTGGGATCATCTCCAGGGTTCGGGATCATCTCCAGGGTCTGGGATCACCTCCTGGACTTGTTCCACCTCCCAGTGCTCCCAGCACCTCCCAGTGACCCCACCCCACCTCCCCATGATCCCACCCCTCCTTTTTCCCCCCGTCCCCCCACAGAGGACAGGAGTCCCCCCAGCTCACCCCAGAGCTGCCCCCCGGCTCCTCTGACTCCTGCGACGTTTTCACGGCCCCCGACGCCCTGGGCATCGAGCAGGTCCTGGTCTACGAGGCCGAGTCCTTCACCTTGGCCATCGCTTTCCACGTCTACCGGCTGTCCCACGTCCCCCTCAGCATGCTGCAGGTGGAGCTGTCCCTGGACAAGTCTCACCTGGACGATCTGGAGGGAACCTTGCGCCGCGTGAACCGCCTGCTGGACGCTCCCGACCCCGAGAGAACCGCCGTGTCCCGCGGCGTGGCCTCCAGCAGAACCGTGGGCGGCGTCCAGCTGAACGCCGGCCCCTACCGACTGTCGGCCCTGGTGGAGCACGAGCCCACGTCCGTCCTGGAGATACAGCTGGCCGAGCGCCGGCCCCTCGCGCCCGCTTCGGATGATGGAGAACCCTCCCCTTGTAAGATCCTCTAGAGCCACCACCGTAACCACCTCTGGACACCTGGAGGCACCTCTGGAACCCCATAACGACCTCTGGAATGCCATAACCACCTCTGGAACCCCATAACCACCTCTGGAACCCCATAACCACCTCTAGACACCTGTAGGCACCTCTGGAACCCCATAACCACCTCTGGAACCCCATAACCACCTCTAGACACCTGTAGGCACCTCTGGAACCCCATAACCACCTCTGGAACCCCATAACCACCTCTGGACACCTGTAGGCACCTCTGGAACCCCATAACCGCCTCTGGAACCCCATAACCACCTCTGGAATCCCATAACAACCTCTGGAATCCCATAACCACCTCTGGAACCCCATAACCACCTGTGGAATCCCATAACCACCTCTGGAACGCCATAACCACCTCTGGACACCTGTAGGCACCTCTGGAACCCCATAACCACCTCTGGAACCCCATAACCACCTCTGGAATCCCATAACCACCTCTGGACACCTGTAGGCACCTCTGGAATCCCATGACCACCTCTGGAACCCCATAACAACCTCTGGACACCTGTAGGAACTGCTAAAACCCCACAGGCACGTCTAGAACCTCACAGGCACCTCTGGAACCCCATAACCACCTCTGGACACCTGTAGGCACCTCTAAAACCCCACAGGCACCTCCAGAACCCTGTAGATACTCCCAGAACCCCATAGAAACCTCTAGAACTCCCATAGGCACCCATAATAATCTACAGAGACCCCTAGAACGCCATAGACTATTCCAGAACCCCACAGACACCTGTGGACACCTCTGGAAGCCCATAGGGGCATAGAGAACCCTGGAGACACCAAGAAAACCTTAAAGGCACCTCTAGAACCCCACAGGCACCTCTAAAAACCCATAGAGACCCCTAGAACCCCATAGACTATTCCAGAACCCCATAAGCACCTCCAGACCCCTTTAGACACCTCCAGAACCCCATAGGTGCACACAGAACCCTGGAGACAGCTATGAAACCTTGTAGAACCCTCTAGAACCCTGTAGGAACATCTAGAACCCCATAGGCTCCTCTAGAACCTCACAGGTTCCCCAGAAGATCCTTCAGCAGAACCTGACGGGTTCCAGGAGAACCTCAGAGAAGCCACCAGGACCTTCTGGGCAGAACGGACACCCCAGGGCTGGGCTGTCCCCGAGCCCTCCGCTCTCCCACCCCCGACCTCCCTCCATCCCCTCTGGGCTTTGCTCAATAAAATGGGGAATTCTTGCGCTTGGATCGATTAAATTTGTGAAAAAATGGGAATTTGGGGTCAGGGAGGAGCCTCGGGATTGGGGAGGGGGAGATGTGGGATTGAGGGGGGAGCCCTGGGCCCGGGAAAGGGTCTGGGGTCTGGGAGGGACACTGTGATACCAGTTCCACCAGTTAAACCAGTTAGACCAGTTAAACCAGTTAAACCAGTTAAACCAGTTAAACCAGCTCTGGGAGAGAAATAATCCAGTTCCACTAGTTAAACCAGTTGCACCAATTAAACCAGTTAAACCAGTTCTGGGATAGAAATAAACCAGTTCCACCAGTTAAACCAGTTAGACCAGTTAAACCAGTCAAACCCAGCCCCGTGCCCCTCACAGGGACCCCAAACCCGCCCCAGGGCACCCCCAGGTACCTGCCCCAGGTGTGTCCATCCCGAGCTGGGGACATCCCAGGACTGGGGACGCACAAAAACCCCGGGAAGTTTTGGGTCTGATCCCACGGAATTCTGTAAAGGGACCGAAATTCGGGGGGGAAGGAGAAGGGGCCGGGGTTGGGAAGTTCCGGCAAAAGTGAAAGCAAAAGTTCTCAAAAAATCGGGGACTGTTTTTACTGAACTTGATTTCAAAGGGGGAGAAACGGCCCCGGCTGTGCCGGGAACAGCGGGAGGAGAGCTCGGAGTGAGGGGAGAAGGGTCTGGGAGCTGAGAGAGCCTGAGCTGAGGAGATTTGGGAGCTGAGGAGATTTGGGAGCTGAGGAGATCCCAAAGTTGAGGAGATCCCGGAGCTGAGGAGGATCCTGATCCACGATGGGGTCGTTACTGAGCCGCTCTGTGGAGATCCAGATCTCCAACAAGACCCAGAACATCACCCTGAAGAACCCCAGGTGAGTCTTGGGGGGACCCTTGGAGTCACCTCAGGGTGGGATCTCCATCCCATGGAGGGATCAACTCCCCAGGGCTTGTTCTGGTCCCACCAGCATCTCCCACTGACCCCACCACGTTTCTCCCCCCAGGACCTACTTTGGCCTTGGCTATTGCTTCAAGCGCCCCTGGTCAGAGTTGTCCCCTGGCTCCAGTGACACCTGCAGCTTCTGGGGTGCCCCACTGCTCTTGGGTCTGGTGGGGACCACAGCCGTGTCGGGGGTTCTGGCCTACGAGGCCGAGTCCTTCACCTTGGCCATCTACTTCTACAACCCCATCATCCACAACAAATTTTCCATGAGGCTGGGCCTGGAGCTGTCCCCAGGTAAGGCCCACCTGGGCAGATTGTGGTCCACCTACAGCCGCATGGCCAATGGAATCTACTCCAGCTCTGACCAGGACATCAAATTTGCCTCTGTCATTGTGGATGAGAGCCATGGGACCGCCCAGGTGAGCCATGGCCCTGTCAAGGTGACGGCCACCATGTCCAAAACCACGAGCCCCACCATCAAGGTGGTGCTGGAGGAGCAGAAGGAATCAGGGGAGGGAGCCAAGACAAAGAATCTTCAGGATGTCAAGGGAGACAGGTCCAAGAGAAGTGAGAACCTGAAGGACCTTCTTTGGAACATTCTGAGCAGCCCTGGAAGGTTCTGAGAGGCCTGAGAATCCTGCAGGCATCACCAGAACCCCATAGGCTCCTCTAGAACCTCAAGGCACCCCAGAAGATCCTTCAGCAGAACCTGACGGGCTCCAGGAGAACCTCAGAGAAGCCACCAGGACCTTCTGGGCAGAACGGACACCCCAGGGCTGGGCTGTCCCCGCGCCCCCTCCGCTCTCCCACCCCCGACCTCCCTCCATCCCCTCTGGGCTTTGCTCAATAAAATGGGGAATTCTTGCGCTTGGATCGGTTAAATTTGTGAAAAAATGGGAATTTGGGGTCAGGGAGGAGCCTCGGGATTGGGGAGGGGGAGATCTGGGATTGAGGGGGGAGCCCTGGGCCCGGGAAAGGGTCTGGGGTCTGGGAGGGACACGGTGATACCAGTTCCACCAGTTAAACCAGTTAGACCAGTTAAACCAGTTAAACCAGTTAAACCAGCTCTGGGAGAGAAATAATCCAGTTCCACTAGTTAAACCAGTTGCACCAATTAAACCAGTTAAACCAGTTCTGGGATAGAAATAAACCAGTTCCACCAGTTAAACCAGTTAGACCAGTTAAACCAGTCAAACCCAGTCCCGTGCCCCTCACAGGGACCCCAAACCCGCCCCGGGGCACCCCCAGGTACCTGCCCCAGGTGTGTCCATCCTGAGCTGGGGACATCCCAGGACTGGGGACGCACAAAAACCCCGGGAAGTTTTGGGTCTGATCCCACGGAATTCTGTAAAGGGACCGAAATTCGGGGGGAGGGAAAAGGGGCCGGGGTTGGGAAATGCCGAAATTTGGGGGGAAAGGAGAAGGGGCCGGGATTGGGAAATCCCCGGCAAAAGTGAAAGCAGAAGCTCTGGAAAAATCGGGGACTGTTTTTAGTGAACTTGATTTCAAAGGGGGAGAAACGGCCACAGCAGTGCCGGGAACAGCAGGAGGAGAGCCCGGAGTGAGGGGAGAAGGGTCTGGGAGCTGAGAGAACCAGAGCTGAGATTTGGAAACTGAGGAGATCCCAGAGCTGACGAGATACCAGATCCACGATGGAGCCGTTACTGAGCCGCTCTGTGGAGATCCAGATCTCCAACAACACCCAGAACATCACCCTGAAGGAGCCCAGGTGAGTCTTGGGGGGCTTTGGGGGGACCCCTTGGAGTCACCTCAGGGTGGGATCTCCATCCCATGGAGGGATCAACTCCCCAGGGGTTGTTCTGGTCCCACCAGCATCTCCCACTGACCCCACCACGTTTCTCCCCCCAGGACCTACTTTAACTGTGGCCGCTGCTCCAAGCTCCCCCAGCCAGAGTTGTCCCCTGGCTCCAGTGACACCTGCCACTTCTCAGGCAGCTTCCCTTTCTGGGGCGTGGCAGGGATCCTGGTCTACGAGGCCGAGTCCTTCACCTTGGCCATCCACTTCTCCAACCCCATCGACTACAACCGATTCTCCGTGGAGCTGGGCTTGGAGGTGTCCCCATGTAAGGTCCACCTGGGTGATCTGGAGGCCACCTACAACCGCATGGCCAAAGGAACCTACGCCAGCTCTGACCAAGACATCGAATTCACCCGCGTCTCTGTGGCCGGGAGCCACGGGACTGCCCAGCTGAGCCACGGCCCCATCAAGGTGATGGCCACCATGTCCAAAACCATGAGCTCCACCCTCAAGGTGGTGCTGGAGGATCAGGAGGAATCGATGGAGGTGGCCGAGAGAAAGAAACCCCAGGATGTCAAGACAAACAGTTCCAGGAATTTTAAGATCCAGTCTGACATCCCTGTGGTACTCATGGGCAAGCCTGGAAATGCGGGTGAACTGCCTGAGAACCCTGCAGGCATCACCGGAACCCCATAGATGCTTCCAGAACCCTGTAGGTGCCTCTAGAACCCCATAGAAGCCTCTAGAAACCCATAGACACATCCAGAACCCCACAGATATATCTAGATCCTGGCTGAGACTTTTAGAACCTCATAGGCACCTTTAGAACCCCATAGATGCTTCTAGAAACCCATACGCACATCTAGAACCCAACAAGCTCATCTAGAACCCCATAGATGCCTCTAGAACCCCGCACAGACCTGAGGAACCTTCAGCAGAACCTCGTGGGCACCAGGAGAACCTTGTACGAACCGCCAGGAACCTTCTGGACACCCCCGGACCCTCATGGACCCCCCGGGGTTGGGGTGTCCCACCAACTTCCACTTTGGGTCCTACCCCCAGACCTCCCTCGTTCCATTTTTGCTTTGCTCAATAAAATGGGAATTTTCCCCACTTTTGAGTCACAGAGTTAAAAAATCTGGGATTTGGGATCAGGGGATGTTTGGGATTTGGGGGGAATTTGGGGTCTGGTGGGGGAAGCAAAGATTGGAGAGGGGCCGGGATTTGGGGGATGTTTGAGAACGGGGGTGACTTGGAACTGGGGGGGATCTGGGAATGGGGAGTCTGGGATTGCGGTGGGGACAGGGGAGGGAACTGGGGAGGAGATCTCACATTTCCCTCCATTTTCCCCCTCATGTTTCCTTTTCCCCCTCACATTTCCACCCATTTTCTGCCCTCACATTTCCCTTTTCTCTCTCACATTTCCCTCCATTTCCCCCCTCACATTTCTCACTTTTCCCTTCACATTTTCTGCCCTTTTTCCTCTCTCACTTCCTGCCCTTTCCCCTCTCATTTCCTGGATTTTTCCTCGTGTTTTCCTCCATTTTACCCCTCACGTTTCCCCCTCTTTTGTCCCCTCACGTTTCCCACTCTTTTTCCCCCTCACATTTCTCATTTTCCCCCTCACATTTTCTGCCCTTTTTCCTCTCCCACTTCCTCCCTTTCCCACTCACATTTCCTCGCTTTTTTCCTCGATTTTTCCTCCCTTTCGTCCCCTCATGTTTCCCGCTCACTTTCCCCCTCACATTTTCTGCCCTTTTCCCTCTCTCACTTCCTGCCTATTTCCCCTCTCATTTCCTGGATTTTTCCTCATGTTTTCCTCCCTTTCCCCCCTCACGTTTCCCAGTCTTTTGTCCCCTCACATTTCCCGCCATTTTGTGCCCTCACGTTTCCTGCTCTTTTCTCCCCTCACGTTTCTCCCCATTTCCCCCCTCACATTTCCCACTTTTTCCCTCACAATTTCTGCCCTTTTTCCTCTCACACTCCCTACCTTTCCCCCTCTCATTTGCTCGATTTTTTCCTCGTGTTTTCCTCCCTTTCCCCCCTCACATTTCCCTCCCTTTTCTCCCCTCACATTTCCCTTCCTTTCCCCCCTCACATTTCCCACTTCTCCCCTCACATTTTCTGCCCTTTTTCTTCTCACAGTTCCTGCCTTTTCTCCTGTCCTTTTCCATTCTCCAGTGTAACTGCTGTGAGTGGTTTAATTCTCCAGTGTAATGAGTGCAACTGGTTTATTTCTCTACCACAACCAGTTTAACTGGAGTAACTGGTTTAACTGGTTTAATTCTCCTGTGTAACTCTTGTAACTGGTTTAATTCTCCGGTGTAACTGACTGGTGTAACTGGTTTAATTCTCTAATGTAACAGGTTTAACTGGTGGAACTGCTATCATTGGTTTAACTCTGCAATGGAACTGGTTTAACTGGTTTATTTCTCCAACAGAACTGGTTTAACTGGTTAAAATCTCCTGTGGAACTGGTTTAACTGGCTAAACTCTTGAGTTGAACCCAGGTACCTGTTCCAGGTGTGTCCCACCCGAGCCAGGTGGGATTGGTGACTTGAGGGATTCTCAAAATTTGGTTCAATTTTGGGTCCGTTCTTGCGCAGTTCTGATCCAAAATGAGGAAGGAAGGGATGGGGCTTGGGAAAGCTCCAGTGAAACTGAAAGTTCTCCTCGATGGTGGGAATCGGTTCCTTTGACCCTGAGGAGGTCGCTGGGGAGAGGGGGAAGAGCCCCGGCTGTGCCAGGAACAGAGGGAGGAGAGTTTGGAGTGGGGGAGAAGGTTCTGGAAGCTGAGAGAGCCTGAGCTGAGGAGATTTGGGAGCTGAGGAGATCCCAAGCCACGATGGGGATGAACATCAGCCGCTTTGTGGAAATCGAGGTTGTCAACAAGACCCAGACCATCACCCTGAAGGACCCCAGGTGAGGCTGGGGGGGCTCATGTGTGTTGAGGGGCAAGTCCAGGTGGGACCTCCATCCTGGGCCGGGATCATCTCCAGGGCTGGGATCATCTCCAGGGCTTGGGATCATCTCCAGGGCTTGGGATCATCTCCAGGGTCTGGGATCATCTCCAGGGCTGGGATCATCTACAGGGTTTGGGATCATCTCCAGGGCTGGGATCATCTCCAGGGTCTGGGATCATCTCCAGGGTCTGGGATCATCTCTCAGGTCCCAGCTCCTCACAGTGCTGGTGGGACCATCTCCCCACGCTCCCACCCCTCAATTCCTCTTTCCAGGATTCACTTCTTCAGTGGCCGCATCCTCCATGACCCAAACCCCTCGGTGGCCCCAGGCTCCTCCAGCAGCTGCAGGTTCACCAACCACTCCATTTTCTGGGGCTGTAATGGGATCCTGGTCTACGAGGCTGACGCCTTCACCTTGGCCATCTACTTCTCCAACCCCATCGACTACAACCGATTCTCCGTGGAGATGGGCCTGGAGCTGTCCCTGGACAAGGTCCACAATAATGACCTGGAGGCCACCTACCACCGCCTGGTCAGGATCTCCCAGGGCTCCTCTGACAGCTCCACGTTCTCCTGTGTCATCCTCAAGGAAAACCAGGATCGAGTGCAGCTGAGCCTTGGCCCCGTCACGGTGACGGCCACCATGGTCAGGGGCAGGAGCTCTGTCATCAGGGTGGAGGTGGAGGAACAGAAAGAATCGGGGGAGGAAGCTGAGGGAGAGAAACCTCGGGATGTTGAGGGAGAGAAACCCTGAGATGTTGAGGGAGAGAAATCCTGGGATTTCAAGGGAGACACACCCAAGAGAAGTGAGAGCCTGCAGGATGTTCTTCAGAACCTCAAGGAAAGCCCTAGAAGCATCTGGATGGCCTGAGAACCCTGCAGACACCCCCAGAATTCCTTAGACACCTCGAGAGCCCTGTAGGAATGTCTAAAACCCCACTGAGTCCTTTAGAACCCCATAGGCACCTCTAGAACCTTGCTGGCACCTTTAGAACCCTGTAGGCACAACCAAGAACCCCACAGGCACCGCTAGAACCCCATAGGAACCTCTAATAACCCACAGAGACCCCTAGAATCCCATAGACTCTTCCAGAACCCCATAAGCACCTCCAGACCCCTTTAGACACCTCCAGAACTCCATAGGTGCACACAGAACCCTGGAGACACCTATGGAACCTTGTAGAACCCTCTAGAACATTGTAGGCACCTCTAGAACCCCATACTCACAGCTAGAACCCCATAGGCACCTCTAATAACCCATAGAGACCCGTAGAACCCCATAGACTATTCTAGAATCCCATAGACACCTGTAGACACTTCCAGAACTCTATAGGTGCATAGAGAACCCTGGAGACACCAAGAAAACCTTGCAGGACCCTCAAGAACACCATAGGAACATCTACAACCACATAAGCACCTCTAGAACCCCTCACAGACCTGAGGAACCTTCAGCAGAACTTCATGGGCACCAGGAGAACCTCAGAGGAACCACCAGGACCTTCTGGACACCCCTGGACCCTCATGGACACTCTGGGGTTGGGTGTCCCACCAACTTCCACTTTGGGTCCTACCCCCAGACTTCCCTCGTTCCATTTTTGCTTTGCTCAATAAAATGAGAATTTTTCCCACTTTTGAGTCAGAGAGTAAAAAAATCTGGGATTTGGGATCTGGGGACATTTGGGATTTGGGATTTGGGGATGGGGAGTCTGGGATTTCAGCAGGGACCGGGAGGGAATTTGGGAGGAGATTTTGGGATTTGGGGAGGGGAACCCCGGATCTGGGAAGGAATCTGGGAGCTGGGGGTGGTCGGGGATGTTTGGGATTGGGGAGTGGTCTGGGGTCTGGGGGAGGAGGTGGGATCGGGGGTTTTGGGGGGCTGGTCTGGGGTCTGGGCTGAGGGGCAGAGCAGCTACACCAGTTCCACCAGTTCTGTTGGAGGGATAAACCAGTTCCACCAGTTCCACTGGAGAAATCATCCAGTTCAACCAATTCCACCAGTTCCACCAATTCCACCAGTTCCACCAGTTCCACCAGTCCCACCAGTTCCACCAGTTCCACTGGAGAAATCATCCAGTTCAACCAATTCAACCAATTCAACCAATTCAACCAGTTCCCCCAGTCCCACCAGTCCCACCAGTTCCATCAGTTCCACCAGTCCCACCAGTTCCCCCAGTCCCACCAGTTCCACCAGTCCCACCAGTTCCATCAGTTCCACCAGTCCCACCAGTTCCATCAGTTCCACCAGTTCCACCAGTTCCATCAGTTCCCCCAGTCCCACCAGTTCCACCAGTCCCACCAGTCCCACCAGTCCCACCAGTCCCACCAGTTCCACCAGTCCCACCAGTTCCATCAGTTCCACCAGTCCCACCAGTCCCACCAGTCCCACCAATCCCACCAGTCCCACCAGTTCCACCAGTCCCACCAATGCCACCAGTTCCACCAGTCCCACCAGTTCCATCAGTTCCACCAGTCCCACCAGTCCCACCAGTTCCACCAGTCCCACCAGTTCCCCCAGTTCCCCCAGTTCCATCAGTCCCACCAGTTCCACCAGTCCCACCAGCTCCATCAGTTCCACCAGTCCCACCAGTCCCACCAGTCCTACCAGTTCCCCCAGTCCCACCAGTCCCACCAGTTCCACCAGTCCCACCAGTTCCACCAGTCCCACCAGTCCCACCAGTTCCCTTCTCCTCACAGGACCCCAGAGCCATCCCCTGCAGGTGCTGCTGCCCGTGGCACCCCCAGGTACCTGAGCCAGGTGTGTCCCACCCCAGCCGGGGACGTCCCGGCATCGGTGACATCAGGGAGGAGCCAAATCCAGGTGAGTTCTTGCGTCCAATCAGGAATTCCATGGCGAGGAAGGGGCGGAGTTCGGGAAAGCTCCGGTGAAAGTGAAAATTTTTGTTATTGATAAGGAGCAGCCGTTGGTGCCCTGGACCCGAGGGAGCGGCAACGGCAACACCAGGAACAGCAGGAGGAGAGACCAGAGTGGAGGAGAAGGGTCTGGGAGCTGAGAGAGCCGGAGCTGAGGAGATTTGGGAGCTGAGGAGATCCCAGAGCTGAGGAGATCCCAAGCCAGGATGGGTTTTAACATCAGCCGCTTTGTGGAAATCGAGGTCGTCAACAAGACCCAGAACATCACCCTGAAGGAGCCCAGGTGAGGCTGGGGGAGACCTTGTGGGGGCTCATGGGGTGCTGGAGGGCAGCTCCAGGTGGGACCTCCATCCTGGGCTGGGATCATCTCCAGAGTTTGGGATCATCTCCAGAGTTTGGGATCATCTCCAGGGCTTGGGATCATCTCCAGGGTCTGGGATCATCTCCACGGCCTGGGATCATCTCCAGGGCTGGGATCATCTCCAGGGCTGGGATCATCTCCAGGGTTTGGGATCATCTCTCAGGTCCCAGCTCCTCCCAGTGCTGGTGGGACCATCTCCCCACGCTCCCACCCCTCAATTCCTCTCTCCAGGACCCACTTCTACAGCGGCCACATCCTCCATGACCCAAAGCCCTCGGTGGCCCCGGGCTCCTCAAGCAGCTGCAGGTTCACCAACAGCTCCAGGTTCTGGGGCTGTAACGGGGTCCTGGTCTACGAGGCTGACGCCTTCACCTTGGCCATCTACTTCTCCAACCCCATTGACTACAACCGATTCTCCGTGGAGATGGGCCTGGAGCTGTCCCTGGACAAGGTCCACAAGAGTGACCTGGAGGCCACCTACCACCGCCTGGTCAGGATCGCCCAGGGCTCCTCTGACAGCTCCATGTTCCCCTGTGTCATCCTCAAGGAAAACCAGGATCAAGTCCAGCTCAGCGCTGGCCCCGTCACGGTGACGGCCACCATGGCCAGGGGCAGGAGCGCTGTCATCAGGGTGGAGGTGGAGGAATAGAAAGAATCGGGGGAGGAAGCTGAGGGAGAGAAACCCCGGCACGTTGAGGGAGAGAAATCCTGGGATTTCAAGGGAGACACACCCAAGAGAAGTGAGAACCTGCAGGATGTTCTTTAGGACCTCAAGGAAAGCCCTGGAATCATCTGGATGGCCTGAGAACCCTGCAGACACCCCCAGAATTCCTTAGACACCTCGAGAGCCCTGTAGGAATGTCTAAAACCCCACTGAGTCCCTTAGAACCCCATAGGTACCTCTAGAACCTTGCTGGCACCTTTAGAACCCTGTAGGCACAACGGGAACCCCACAGGCACCTCTAGAACCCCATAGGAACCTCTAATAACCCACAGAGACCCCTAGAATCCCATAGACTCTTCCAGAACCCCATAAGCACCTCCAGACCCCTTTAGACACCTCCAGAACTCCATAGGTGCACACAGAACCCTGGAGACACCTATGGAACCTTGTAGAACCCTCTGGAACATTGTAGGCACCTCTAGAACCCCATACTCACAGCTAGAACCCCATAGGAACCTCTAATAACCCACAGAGACCCCTAGAACCCCATAGACTATTCTAGAATCCCATAGACACCTGTAGACACTTCCAGAACTCCATAGGTGCATAGAGAAGCCTGGAGACACCAAGAAAACCTTGTAGGACCCTCAAGAACCCCATAGGAACTTCCAGAACCCCATAAGCACCTCTGGAACCCCTCTCAGACCTGAGGAACCTTCAGCAGAACCTCGTGGGCACCAGGAGAACCTCAGAGGAAGCACCGGGAACCTTCTGGACACCTCTGAACCCTCATGGACACCCCGGGGTTGGGGTGTCCCACCAACTTCCACTTTGGGTCCTACCCATAGACCTCCCTCGTTCCATTTTTGCTTTGCACAATAAAATGGGAATTTTTCCCACTTTTGAGTCAGAGAGTTAAAAAATCTGGGATTTGGGATCTGGGGACGTTTGGGATTTGGGGGGAATTTGGGATCTGGAGGAGGAAGCAAAGATTGGAGAGGGGCTGGGATTTGGGGGATGTTTGAGAACGGGGGCGACTTGGAACTGGGGGGGATCTGGGAATGGGGAGTCTGGGATTGCAGCGGGGACAGGGGAGGGAACTGGGGAGGAGAAGATCTCACATTTCCCTCCATTTTCTCCCCTCACATTTCCCTTTTCTCTCTCACAATTCCCGTCCTTTCTCCCTCACGTTTCCCTCCCTTTTCTCCCCTCACATTTCTCACTTTTCCCTTCACATTTTCTTCCCTTTTTCCTCTCTCACTTCCTGCCTTTTCCCCTCTCATTTCCTGGATTTTTCCTCGTGTTTTCCTCCCTTTTACCCCTCACGTTTCCCGCCCTTTTCCCCCCTTACGTTTCCCGCCCTTTGTCTCCCGTCACGTTTCTCCCCATTTCCCCCCTCACATTTCTCACTTTTCCCCTCAAATTTTCTGCCCTTTTTCCTCTCACACTTCCTGCCTTTTCCCCTCACATTTCATGTCTTTTTATCTCGTGTTTTCCTCCCGCCATTTTCCCTTCACATTTCCTGCCCTTTTCCCCTCACGTTTCCCGCCATTTTCTCCCCTCACATTTCCCGCTCTTTTCTCCCCTCACGTTTCCCTTCCTTTTTCCCCCCTCACATTTCTCACTTTCCCCCTCACATTTTCTGCCCTTTTTCCTGTCTCACTTCCTGCCTTTCCCCCTTACATTTCCTCGATTTTTTCCTTGATTTTTCCTCCCTTTTCCCCTCATGTTTCCCGCCCTTTTTCCCCTCATGTTTCCCGCCATTTTCCCCCCTCACATTTCCCTCCCTTTCCCCCCATAAATGCCTGGTGGGGTTCCCATCCCTGGGCTCAGAGAGTGTCAGGACCCCCCAAAATCCCATAAATTGGGGGTGGGGGTCCCATACTTGGGATACAGAAAGTCTGGAGCCCCTAAAATCCCCCAAACTCCCCCATAATTAGGATCCCCACTCTATGATACCCCCCAATGACACACAGCGCCCCCTGGCGGCCAGGAGGTTTCATTACCACCCCCCAAAATCCCATAAATTGCGGGTGGGGGTCCCATAACCAGAATCGGGACCAAAATCCCCTGCAAAATCCCCCCAAATCCCTCAAACCCCAAATAATTTTGGTCCCTTTACAACCCCACCCCATAATTTGGGGGTCCACAAACCATAAATGGGGGGCCCATGGAGACCCACCCCAAAAATTGGGGGTCACCATGGCCCCCACCCACCCTGTAATTGGGTGTCCCACCCCACAAATTGTGGTCCCATGGAGCCCCCGACCCAAAATTGGGGTCCCGCCCCAATTATTTGGGGTCTCATGGACCCCCTCCCCATAATTGGTGTCCTGCCCCATAATTTGGGGTCTCATGGCCCCCCCACCAATATTGGGGTCCCTTTATCCCCTCACCCCAATATTTGGGGTCCTCCAGTCCAAAATTTGGGGTCCTATGGCCCCCCCCTCCCCATACTTTGGGGTCCCATGGCCCCGTACATTGGGGTCCCATGGCCCCCTCACCCCATAATTTGGGGTCTCATGGCCCCTCCACCCCGGAATTAGGGGTTCCACGCCCGAAATTTGGGGGTTCATGGGCGCCCCCTCCTCATAATTGGAGGTCCCACCTTATTATTGAGGGTCCCATGCCCACCCCAATAATTTGGGATACTGCCCCATATTTGGGGGTCCCATGCGAGAGGGGGCCCATGGGAGGAAGGGGCCATGTTCGGGAAGGGTCTGGGGAGGTTTTGGGCCAGGTTCGGGGTGATTCAGATGGGGCTTGGGCAGGTTTGGGCAGGTTTTGGGGCGGGTTTTGGGCAGAATAGAAACTGGAGATACCTCGAGAAATCACAGAGTGTGCAGGAAACGGGAACGGAGGATCGGAACCAGGAGGGAGAGCCCAGAGTGGGGGAGAAGGGTCTGGAAGCAGGGAAATCCCAGAGCTGAGGAGATCCCGGAGCTGAGGAGATCCCAGAGCTGAGGAGATTTGGTAGCTGAGGAGATCCCGGAGCTGAGAGGATCCTGATCCACGATGGGGTTGGGCAGCAGCCGCTCTGTGGAGATCCAGATCTCCAACAAGACCCAGACCATCACCCTGAAGGAGCCCAGGTGAGGCTTGGGGGGACCCCTTGGAGTCACCTCCGGGTGGGATCTCCATCCCATGGAGGGATCAACTCCCCAGGGGTTGTTCTGGTCCCACCAGCATCTCCCACTGACTCCACCACTTTTCTCCCCCCAGGACCTACTTTGACTGTGGCTACTGCTTCAAGCGCCCCCGGCCAGTGTTGTCCCCTGGCTTCAGAGACACCTGCATCTTCTGGGGTGACTCAAAGCTCTGGGGTCTGGCAGGGACCACAGACGTGTCGGGGATCCTGGTCTATGAGGCCGAGTCCTTCACCTTGGCCATCTACTTCTCCAACCCCATCGACTACAACAAATTCTCTGTGGAGCTGGGCCTGGAGCTGTCCCCAGGTAAGGCCCACCTGGGCAGATTGTGGTCCACCTACAACCGCATGGCCGGTGGAACCTACTCCAGCTCTGACCAGGACATCAAATTCACCTGTGTCACCATGGACGAGAGCCACAGGAGCACCCAGCTGAGCCACGGCCCCATCAAGGTTAGGGCCACCATGGTCTCTGAAACGAGCTCCAGGATCTGGGTGGTGCTGGAGGAAGAGAAGGGATCAGGGGAGGGAGCTGAGAGACAGAAACCCCAGGATGTCAAGGGAGACAGGTCCAAGAGAAGTGAGAAGAAGACAGATCCAAGAGAGACCCTGCAGGACCTTCTTCAAGGCACCGAAGAAAGTCCGGGAACCGCCCAGACAGCCTGAGAACCCTGCAGACACCCCCAGAATTCCTTAGACACCTCGAGAGTCCTGTAGGAATGTCTAAAACCCCACTGAGTCCCTTAGAACCCCATAGACACCTCTAGAAGCTTGCTGGCACCTCTAGAACCCCACAGGCACCTCTAGAACCCCACAGGCACCTCTAGAACCCCATAGGAACCTCTAATAAGCCATAGAGACCCCTAGAACCCCATAGACTATTCCAGAACCCCTTAAGCACCTCCAGACCCCTTTAGACACCTCCAGAACTCCATAGGTGCATACAGAACCTTGGAGACAGCTATGAAACCTTGTAGAACCCTCTAGAACATTGTAGGCACCTCTAGAACCCCAAAGTCACAGCTAGAACCCCCATGGGCACCTCTAAAAACCCACAGAGACCCCTAGAACCCCATAGACTATTCTAGAATCCCACAGACACCTGTAGACAATTCTAGAACCCCATAGGTGCATAGAGAACCCTGGAGACACCAAGAAAACCTTGTAGGACCCTCAAGAACCCCATAGGAACATCTAGAACCCCACAAGCACCTCTGGAACCCCCTCAGAGACTTGAGGAACCTTCAGCAGAACCTCGTGGGCACCAGGAGAACCTCGGAGGAATCACCAGGATCCTTCTGGACACTCCCGGACTCTCATGAACACCTCAGGGTTGGGGTGTCCCACCAACTTCCATTTTGGGTCCTATCCCCCGAACCTCCCTCGTTCCATTTTTGCTTTGCTCAATAAAATGGGAATTTTCCCCACTTTTGAGTCAGAGAGTTAAAAAATCTGGGATTTGGGATCTGGGGACGTTTGGGATTTGGGATTTGGGCATGGGGAGTCTGGGATTTCAGCAGGGACCGGGAGGGAATTTGGGAGGAGAAGATTTTGGGATTTGGGGAGGGGAACCCCGGATCTGGGAAGGAATCTGGGAGCTGGGGGTGGTCTGGGATGTTTGGGATTGGGGAGTGGTCTGGGGTCTGGGGGAGGAGGTGGGATCGGGGCTTTTGGGGGGCTGGTCTGGGGTCTGGGCTGAGGGGCAGAGCAGCTACACCAGTTCCACCAGTTCTGTTGGGGGGATAAACCAGTGACACCAGTTCCACTGGAGAAATCATCCAGTTCAACCAATTCAACCAATTAAACCAATTCAACCAGTTCCCCCGGTCCCACCAGTCCCACCAGTCCCACCAGTTCCCCCAGTCCCACCAGTCCCACCAGTCCCACCAGTCCCACCAGTTCCACCAGTCCCACCAGTCCCACCAGTTCCCTGCTCCTCACAGGACCCCAGAGCCATCCCCTGCAGGTGCTGCTGCCCGTGGCACCCCCAGGTACCTGAGCCAGGTGTGTCCCACCCCAGCCGGGGACATCCCGGGATCGGTGACATCAGGGAGGAGCCAAATCCAGGTGAGTTCTTGCGTCCAATCAGGAATTCCATGGCGAGGAAGGGGCGGAGTTTGGGAAAGCTCCGGTGAAAGTGAAAATTTTTGTTATTGATAAGGAGCAGCCGTTGGTGCCCTGGACCCGAGGGAGCGGCAACGGCAACACCAGGAACAGCAGGAGGAGAGCCCGGAGTGGAGGAGAAGGGTCTGGGAGCTGAGAGAGCCGGAGCTGAGGAGATTTGGGAGCTGAGGAGATCCTGGAGCTGAGGTGATCCCAGAGCTGAGGAGATCCCAAGCCAGGATGGGGTTTAACATCAGCCGCTTTGTGGAAATCGAGGTCGTCAACAAGACCCAGAACATCACCCTGAAGGAGCCCAGGTGAGGCTGGGGGAGACCTTGTGGGGGCTCATGGGGTGCTGGAGGGCAGCTCCAGGTGGGACCTCCATCCTGGGCTGGGATCATCTCCAGAGTTTGGGATCATCTCCAGGGCTTGGGATCATCTCCAGGGTCTGGGATCATCTCCACGGCCTGGGATCATCTCCAGGTCTGGGATCATCTCCGGGTCTGGGATCATCTCCAGGGCTGGGATCATCTCCAGGGCTGGGATCATCTCCAGGGTTTGGGATCATCTCTCAGGTCCCAGCTCCTCCCAGTGCTGGTGGGACCATCTCCCCACGCTCCCACCCCTCAATTCCTCTCTCCAGGACCCACTTCTACAGCGGCCACATCCTCCATGACCCAAAGCCCTCGGTGGCCCCGGGCTCCTCAAGCAGCTGCAGGTTCACCAACAGCTCCAGGTTCTGGGGCTGTAACGGGGTCCTGGTCTACGAGGCCGATGCCTTCACCTTGGCCATCTATTTCTCCAACCCCATTGACTACAACCGATTCTCCGTGGAGATGGGCCTGGAGCTGTCCCTGGACAAGGTCCACAAGAGTGACCTGGAGGCCACCTACCACCGCCTGGTCAGGATCTCCCAGGGCTCCTCTGACAGCTCCATGTTCTCCTGTGTCATCCTCAAGGAAAACCAGGATCAAGTCCAGCTGAGCGCTGGCCCTGTCACGGTGACGGCCACCATGGCCAGGGGCAGGAGCGCTGTCATCAGGGTGGAGGTGGAGGAATAGAAAGAATCGGGGGAGGAAGCTGAGGGAGAGAAACTCCGGGATGTTGAGGGAGAGAAATCCTGGGATTTCAAGGGAGACACACCCAAGAGAAGTGAGAGCCTGCAGGATGTTCTTCAGGACCTCAAGGAAAGCCCTGGAATCATCAGGATGGCCTGAGAACCCTGCAGACATCACCAGAATTCCTTAGACACCTCGAGAGCCCTGTAGGAATGTCTAAAACCCCACTGAGTCCCTTAGAACCCCATAGGCACCTCTAGAACCTTGCTGGCACCTTTAGAACCCTGTAGGCACAACCAGAACCCCACAGGCACCTCTAGAACCCCACAGGCACCTCTAATAACCCAAAGAGACCCCTAGAACCCCATAGACTATTCCAGAACCCCATAAGCACCTCCAGACCCCTTTAGACACCTCCAGAACTCCAGATGTGCATACAGAACCGTGGAGACACCTATGAAACCTTGTAGAACCCTCTAGAACATTGTAGGCACCTCTAGAACCCCAAAGTCACAGCTAGAACCCCCATGGGCACCTCTAAAAACCCACAGAGACCCCTAGAACCCCATAGACTATTCTAGAATCCCACAGACACCTGTAGACACTTCCAGAACCCCATCGGTGCATAGAGAAGCCTGGAGACATCAAGAAAACTTTGTAGGACCCTCAGGAACCCCATAGGAATATCTAGAACCCCACAAGCACCTCTAGAGCCCCTCACAGACCTGAGGAACCTTCAGCAGAACCTCGTGGGCACCAGGAGAACCTTGGAGGAACCACCAGGACCTTCTGGGCACACCTGGACTTTCATGGCCACCTCAGGGTTGGGGTGTCCCACCAACTTCCACTTTGGGTCCTACCCCCAGACCTCCCTCCTTCCATTTTTGCTTTGCTCAATAAAATAGGAATTTTTCCCACTTTTGAGTCAGAGTGTTAAAAAATCTGGGATTTGGGATCTGGGGACGTTTGGGATTTGGGATCTGGGAATGGGGAGTCTGGGATTTCAGCGGGGACAGGGGAGGGAACTGGGGAGGAGAAGATCTCACGTTTCCCCCCATTTTCCCCCTCATGTTTTCCTTTTCCCCCTCATTTCCACCCATTTTCTCCCCTCACATTTCCCTTTTCTCTCTCACATTTTCCTCCCTTTTCCCCTTCACATTTCCCCCCATTTTCCCCTCACATTTTCTGCCCTTTTCCCTCTCACACTTCCAGCTTTTCCCTTCACATTTCATGTCTTTTTATCTCATGTTTTCCTCCCGCCATTTTCCCTTCACGTTTCCTGCCCGTTTCCCCCCTCATATTTCTCATTTTCCCCCTCACATTTTCTGCCCTTTTTCCTCTCACACTTCCTCCCTTTCCTGCTCACATTTCCTCGCTTTTTTCCTTCATTTTCCTCCCTTTTCCCCTCATGTTTCCCGCCATTTTGTCCCCTCACATTTCCCTCTCTTTTCTCCCCTCACGTTTCCTGCCAGTTTCCCCCTCATATTTCTCACTTTCCCCCTCACATTTTCTGCCCTTTTTTCTGTCTCACTTCCTGCCTTTCCCCCTTACATTTCCTCACTTTTTTCCTTGATTTTTCCTTCCTTTCCCCCTCAAGTTTCCCGCCCTTTTCCCCCCTCATGTTTACCGCCATTTTCTCCCCTCACGTTTCCCGCCATTTTGTCCCCTCACGTTTCCTTCCCTTTTTCCCCCCTCACATTTCTCACTTTCCCCCTCACATTTTCTGCCCTTTCTCCTCTCACACTTCCTCCCTTTCCCGCTCAAATTTCCTCACTTTTTTCCTCGATTTTTCCTCCCTTTCCCCCTCATGTTTCCTGCCCTTTTCCCCCTCATGTTTACCGCCATTTCCCCCCCTCACATTTCCCTCCCTTTCCCCCCATAAATGCCTGGTGGGGGTCCCATCCCTGGGCTCAGAGAGTGTCAGGACCCCCCAAAATCCCATAAATTGGGGGTGGGGGTCCCATACTTGGTCTGGAGCCTCCAAAATCCCCCTGAACACCCCCATAAAGCGGATCCCCTCTCTATGGTATCCCCCAATAACTCACAGCGCCCCCTGGCGGCCAGGAGGTTTTATTACGCCTCCCAAATCCCATAAATTTGGGGAGGGGGTCCCATAACCAGAATCAGGGCCAATTTGCCCTGCAAAATCCCCCCCAAAATCCCTCAAACCCCAAATAATTTTGTCCCTTTACAACCCCACCCCATAATTTGGGGGTCCACAAACCATAAATGGGGGTCCCATGGAGACCCACCCCAAAAATTTGGGGTCACCGTGGCCCCCCCCACCCCCTAATTGGATGTCCCATACAAAATTTGGGGTCCTAGGGCCCCCCCTCCCCAAACTTTGGGGTCCTGCCCCATACATTGGGGTCCCATGGCCCCCTCACCTCATAATTGGGGGTCTCATGGCCCCCCCCACCCCGGAATTAGGGGTTCCACGCCCGAAATTTGGGGGTTCATGGGCGCCCCCTCCCCATAATTGGAGGTCCCACCTTATTATTGAGGGTCCCATGCCCCCCCCAATAATTTGGGGTACTGCCCCATATTTGGGGGTCCCATGCAGGAGGGGGCCCATGGGAGGAAGGGGCCATGTTCGGGGAGGGTTTGGGGAGGTTTTGGGCCGGGTTCGGGGCGGTTCAGGCGGGGCTTGGGCAGGTTTGGGCAGGTTTTGGGGCGGGTTTTGGGCAGAATAGAAACTGGAGATATCTTGAGAAATCACAGAGTGTGCAGGAAACGGGAACGGAGGAGCCGAACCAGGAGGGAGAGAAACCGGGAACAGCGGGAGGAGAGCCCGGAGTGCGGGAGAAGGGTCTGGAACCAGGGAGAGCCTGAGCTGAGGAGATGTGGGAGCTGTGGAGATCCCGAGCCAGGATGGCAGAAGCGCAGAACCAGAGGTTTCTGGAGTTAAAGATCTCCAACAAGACCCGGGACATCACCCTGAAGTACCACGGGTGAGGCTGGGGGGGACATCAGAGGGACCCTCGGGGTGCGGGGAGGGGCAGATCCAGGTGGGATCTTCATCCTGGACTGGGATCATCTCCAGGGCTTGGGATCATCTCCAGGGCTGGGATCATCTCCAAGGTTTGGGATCATCTCCAGGGTCTGGGATCATCTCCAGGTCTGGGATCATCTCCAGGGTTTGGGATTATCTCCAGGGTCTGGGATCATCTCCAGGGTCTGGGATCCAGGGCTGGGATCATCTCCAGAGGTTGGGATCATCTCCAGGGCTTGGGATCATCTCCAGGGCTGGGATCATCTCCAGGGCTTGGGATCATCTCCAGGCTATGGAACATCTCCAGGGTCTGGGATCATCTCCAGGATCTGGGATCACCTCCAGGGTTGGGATCATCTCTCAGGTCCCAGCTCGTCCCAGTGGTGGTGGGACCATTTCCCCACGCTCCCACCCCTCAATTCCTCTCTCCAGGATTCACTTCTTCAATGGCCGCATCCTCCGTGACCCAAAGCCCTCGGTGGCCCCGGGCTCCTCCACCATCTGCAGCTTCTCCAACCGCTCCATCTTCTGGGGCTGTAACGGGGTCCTGGTCTACGAGGCCGACATCTTCACCTTGGCCATCTACTTCTCCAACCCCATCGACCGCAATCTATTTCCCATGGAAATGGGCCTGGTGCTGTCCCTGGGCAAGGTCCACAATAATGACCTGGAGGCCACCTACCTCCGCCTGATCAGGATCTCCCTGGTCTCCTCTGACATCCCCATGTTCTCCTGTGTCATCCTTGAGGAAAACCAGGATCAAGTCCAGCTGAGCCTTGGCCCTGTCATGGTGACGGCCACCATGGCCAGGGGCAGGAGCGCCGTCATCAGGGTGGAGGTGGAGGAACAGAAAGAATCGGGGGAGGAAGCTGAGGGAGAGAAACCCCGGGATGTTGAGGGAGAGAAACCTCGGGATGCTGAGGGAGAGAAACCTCGGGATGTTGAGGGAGAGAAACCTCGGGATGTTGAGGGAGAGAAATCCTGGGATTTCAAGGGAGACACACCCAAGAGAAGTGAGAGCCTGCAGGAGGTTCTTCAGGACCTCAAGGAAAGCCCTGGAATCATCTGGATGGCCTGAGAACCCTGCAGACACCCCCAGAATTCCTTAGGTAAATCTAGAGCCCTGTAGGAATGTCTAAAACCCCACTGAGTGCCTTAGAACCCCATAGGCACCTCTAGAACCTTGCTGGCACCTTTAGAACCCTGTAGGCATAACTAGAACCCCACAAGGCACCTCTAGAACCCCATAGGAACCTCTAATAACCCATAGAGACCCCTAGAACCCCATAGACTATTCTAGAATCCCATAAGCACCTCCAGACGCCTTTAGACACCTCTAGAACTCCATAGGTGCATGCAGAACCCTGGAGACACCAATAAAACCTTGTAGGACCCGCAAGAACACCATAGGCACAGCTAGAACCCCATAAGCACCTCTAGAACCCTTCAGAGACCTGAGAAACCTTCAGCAGAACGTCAGGAGTACCAGGAGATCCTCGGAGGAACCACCAGGAACCTTCTGGTCACCCCTGGACCCTCATGGACACCCCAGCATTGGGGTGTCCCACCAACTTCCACTTTGGGTCCTACCCCCAGACCTCCCTCGTTCCATTTCTGCTTTGCTCAATAAAATGGGAATTTTTCCCACTTTTGAGTCACAGAGTTAAAATATCTGGGATTTGGGATCTGGGGATGTTTGGGATTTGGGGGGAATTTGGGGTCTGGTGGGGGAAGCAAAGATTGGAGAGGGGTTGGGATTTGGGGGAGGTTTGAGAATGGGGGTGACTTGGAACTGGGGGGGATCTGGGAATGGGGAGTCTGGGATTTCAGCGGGGACAGGGGAGGGAACTGGGGAGGAGAAGATCTCACATTTCCCTCCATTTTCCCCCTCATGTTTCCTTTTCCCCCTCACATTTCCACCCATTTTCTCCCCTCACATTTCCCTTTTCTCTCTCACATTTCCCTCCCTTTTCCCCTTCACATTTCCCTCCATTTTCCCTCACATTTTCTTCCCTTTTCCCTCTCACACTTCCTGCTTTTCCGCTCACATTTCATGTCTTTTTATCTCATGTTTTCCTCCCGCCATTTTCCCTTCACGTTTCCTGCCCGTTTCCCCTCTCATATTTCTCATTTTCCCCCTCACATTTTCTGCCCTTTTTCCTCTCACACTTCCTCCCTTTCCTGCTCACATTTCCTCGCTTTTTTCCTTCATTTTCCTCCCTTTTCCCCTCACGTTTCCCGCCATTTTGTCCCCTCATATTTCCCTCTCTTTTCTCCCCTCACGTTTCCTGCCAGTTTCCCCCTCATATTTCTCACTTTCCCCCTCACATTTTCTGCCCTTTTTTCTGTCTCACTTCCTGCCTTTCCCCCTTACATTTCCTCACTTTTTTCCTTGATTTTTCCTTCCTTTCCCCCTCAAGTTTCCCGCCCTTTTCCCCCCTCATGTTTACCGCCATTTTCTCCCCTCATGTTTCCCGCCATTTTGTCCCCTCACATTTCCTTCCCTTTTTCCCCCCTCACATTTCTCATTTTCCCCCTCACATTTTCTGCCCTTTCTCCTCTCACACTTCCTCCCTTTCCCCCTTAAATTTCCTCGCTTTTTTCCTCAATTTTTCCTCCCTTTTCCCCTCACGTTTACCGCCCTTTTTCCCCCTCATGTTACCCGCCATTTTCCCCCCTCACATTTCCCTCCCTTTCCCCCCATAAATGCCTGGTGGGGGTCCCATCCCTGGGCTCAGAGAGTGTCAGGACCCCCCAAAATCCCATAAATTGGGGGTGGGGGTCCCATACTTGGGATAGGGGAAGTCTGGAGCTCCTAAAATCCCCCCAAACCCCCCCATAATGAGGATTCCCCTCTCTATGGTACCCCCCCAATGACACACAGCGCCCCCTGGCGGCCAGGAGGTTTTATTACCCCTCTCAAACCCCATAAATTTGGGGTGGGGGTCCCATAACCAGAATCAGGGCCAAAATCCCCTGCAAAATCCCCCCCAAATCCCTCAAACCCCAAATAATTTTGGTCCCTTTACAACCCCACCCCATAATTTGGGGGTCCACAAACCATAAATGGGGGTCCCATGGAGACCCACCCCAAAAATTTGGGGTCACCATGGCCCTCCCCCCATCCCCTAATTGGATGTCCCGTCCAAAATTTGGGGTGCCATGGCCCCCTCTCCCCATAATTTGGGGTCCCTGCCCCGTACATTGGGGTCCCATGGCCCCCTCACCTCATAATTGGGGGTCTCATGCCCCCCCCCCACCCCAGAATTAGGGGTTCCACGCCCGAAATTTGGGGCTTCATGGGCGCCCCCCTCCCCAAAATTGGAGGTCCCACCTTATAATTGAGGGTCCCATGCCCCCCCCAATAATTTGGGGTACTGCCCCATATTTGGGGGTCCCATGAGAGAGGGGTCCATGGGAGGAAGGGGTCATGTTCGGGGAGGGTTTGGGGAGGTTTTGGGCCAGGTTCGGGGCGGTTCAGGCGGGGCTTGGGCAGGTTTGGGCAGGTTTTGGGGCGGGTTTTGGGCAGAATCGAAAGTGGAGATACCTTGAGAAATCACAGAGTGTGCAGGAAACGGGAACGGAGGAGCCGAACCAGGAGGGAGAGCCCGGAGTGGGGGAGAAGGTTCTGGAAGCAGGGAAATCCCAGAGCTGAGGAGATTTGGGAGCTGAGGAGATCTTGGAGCTGAGAGGATCCTGATCCACGATGGCGTCGTTACTGAGCCGCTCTGTGGAGATCCAGATCTCCAACAACACCAAGAACATCACCCTGAAGAACCCCAGGTGAGGCTTGGGGGGCTTTGGGGGGACCCCTTGGAGTCACCTCCGGGTGGGATCTCCATCCCATGGAGGGATCAACTCCCCAGGGGTCGTTCTGGTCCCACCAGCATCTCCCACTGACCCCACCACGTTTCTCCCCCCAGGACCTACTTTGACTGTGGCTACTGCTCCGAGTACCCCCTGCCAGAGTTGTCCCCTGGCTCCAGTGACACCTGCAGCTTCTGGGGTGCCCCACTGCTCTTGGGTCTGGCAGGGACCTCAGATGCATCGGGGATCCTGGTCTACGAGGCCGAGTCCTTCACCTTGGCCATCTACTTCTACAACCCCATCGACTACGACAAATTCTCTGTGGAGCTGGGCTTGGAGGTGTCCCCAGGTAAGGCCCACCTGGGCAGATTGTGGGCCACCTACAGCCGCATGGCCAGAGCAACCTACTCGAGCTCTGACCGGGACATCAAATTCACCCGGGTCACCGTGGACGAGTGCCACAGGAGCACCCAGCTGAGCCACGGCCCCATCAAGGTTAGGGCCACCATGGTCTCTCAAACGTGCTCCAGGATCTGGGTGGTGCTGGAGGAAGAGAAGGGATCAGGGGAGGAAGCTGAGAGACAGAAACCCCGGGATGTCAAGGGAGACAGGTCCAAGAGAAGTGAGAAGAAGACAGATCCAAGAGAGACCCTGCAGGACCTTCTTCAAGGCACCGAAGAAAGTCCGGGAACCGCCCAGACAGCCTGAGAACCCTGCAGACACCCCCAGAATTCCTTAGACACCTCGAGAGCCCTGTAGGAATGTCTAAAACCCCACTGAGTCCCTTAGAACCCCATAGGCACCTCTAGAACCTTGCTGGCACCTTTAGAACCCTGTAGGCACAAGGGGAACCCCACAGGCACCTCTAGAACCCCATAGGAACCTCTAATAACCCATAGAGACCCCTAGAACCCCATAGACTATTCCAGAACCCCACAGACACCTGTAGACACTTCCAGAACCCCATAGGTGCATAGAGAACCCTGGAGACACCAAGAAAACCTTGTACAACCCTCAAGAACCCCATAGGAACCTCTAGAACCCTGTAGGCACCTCTACAACCCCGCAGGCCCCCCAGAAGATCCTTCAGCAGAACCTGACGGGCTCCAGGAGAACCTCAGAGAAGCCACCAGGACCTTCTGGGCAGAACGGACACCCCAGGGCTGGGCTGTCCCCCGAGCCCTCCGCTCTCCCACCCCCGACCTCCCTCCATCCCCTCTGGGCTTTGCTCAATAAAATGGGGAATTCTTGCGCTTGGATCGATTAAATTTGTGCAAAAATGGGAATTTGGGGTCAGGGAGGAGCCTCGGGATTGGGGAGGGGGAGATGTGGGATTGAGGGGGGAGCCCTGGGCCCGGGAAAGGGTCTGGGGTCTGGGAGGGACACGGTGATACCAGTTCCACCAGTTAGACCAGTTAGACCAGTTAGACCAGTTAGACCAGTTAGACCAGTTAAACCAGTTAAACCAGCTCTGGGAGAGAAATAAACCAGTTCCACCAGTTAAACCAGTCAAACCAGTTAAACCAGTCAAACCCAGTCCCGTGCCCCTCACAGGGACCCCAAACCCACCCCAGGGCACCCCCAGGTACCTGCCCCAGGTGTGTCCATCCCGAGCTGGGGACATCCCAGGACTGGGGACGCACAAAACCCCGGGAAGTTTTGGGTCTGATCCCACGGAATTCTGTAAAGGGGCCGAAATTCGGGGGGAAGGAAGGAAACGGGGTGGGGGTTGGGAAGTTCCGGCAAAAGTGAAAGCAACAGTTCTCGAGAAACCGGGGGAGAAACGGCCCCGGCTCTGCTGGGAACAGCGGGAGGAGAGCCCGGAGTGAGGGGAGAAGGTTCTGGAAGCTGAGAGAGCCTGAGCTGAGGAGATTTGGGAGCTGAGGAGATTTGGGAGCTGAGAGGATCCAGATCCACGATGGCGTCGAGCAGCAGCCGCTCTGCGGAGATCCAGGTCATCAACAAGACCCAGAACATCACCCTAAGGAACCCCAGGTGAGGCTTGGGGGGACCCCTTGGAGTCACCTCAGGGTGGGATCTCCATCCCATGGAGGGATCAACTCCCCAGGGGTTGTTCTGGTCCCACCAGCATCTCCCACTGACCCCACCACGTTTCTCCGCCCAGGACCTACCTTAACTGTGCCCGCTGCTCCAAGGGTCCCCGGCCAGTGTTGTCCCCTTGCTGCAGTGACACCTGCAGCTTCTTCGGTAACCTAAAGCTCTGGCGTTGGGTGGCAACCACAGCCGTGTCAGGGATCCTGGTCTACGAGGCCGAGTCCTTCACCTTGGCCATCCACTTCTACAAGCACTCCCACCACGACCATTTCCCCATGAGGCTGGGCCTGGAGCTGTCCCCACGTAAGGTTCACCTGGGTGACCTGAAGGCCACCTACAAGCGCATGGCCAAAGGAACCTACTCCAGCTCTGACCAGGACATCAAATCCGACCGTGTCGTCGTGGTGGCCGGGAGCCACGGGACCACCCAGCTGAGCCACGGCCCCATCAAGGTGACGGCCACCATGTCCTATGAGACGAGCTCCATGATCCAGGTGGTGCTGGAGGAAGAGGAGGGATCAGGGGAGGAAGATTAGGGAGAGTATGCCTGGGATGTCCAGGGAGACAGGTCCAGGAGAAGTGAGGAGACAGGTTCAAGAGAGACCCTGCAGGACCTTAATCCAGACCTCAAGTAGAGCCCTAGAAGCTCCTGGATGGCCTGAGAACCCTGCAGACATCACCAGAAACTCTTAGGTAAATCTAGAACCCTACAGGTGTGGGAATCCTAAAAATCAGAAGGTTTTAAGAAAGGAAAAAGCAGGCCTAAGAAAGCAAGGATAGTTAGATGCTACAGCAGCAGAAATATTAGTAATGCAAACGTGAGAAAGCTTGAGAAAAGAATAGACTTTTGTGCTTTGATTTTTATGAAGAAGCTATTGTTTTGGAAACTAGGCCGCTTAGCAAAACTACGTGTGCTTTATATTATTGGACAGAATTTTTGTCAATGTTCTTGTTCTCTATGTGTGATTGGTTGAAACGCAGATGGAAATGGCTTTATGATATGCTGTAACATTAAGTCTCTCTGGCATTCCGCTGGATTCAGCGAGAGGTTGCATCTGTTTGTCTCCATTATTGTAACAATGTATTGAGTTGATGCTTGAATAAACCTCTCAGATGCGGACCACAGTGCCCCGTCCTGTTCGTGCTACTGTAAATAGTTTATTGCCAGGGCAACAGGAACGTCGAGAGCCCTGTAGGAATGTCTAAAACCCCACTGAGTCCCTTAGAGCCCCATAGGCACCTCTAGAACCTTGCTGGCACCTTTAGAACCCTGTAGGCACAACCAGAACCCCACAAGGCACCTCTAGAACCCCATAGGAACCTCTAATAACCCAAAGAGACCCCTAGAACCCCATAGACTATTCCAGAACCCCATAAGCACCTCCAGACCCCTTTAGACACCTCCAGAACTCCAGAGGTGCATACAGAACCGTGGAGACAGCGATGAAACCTTGTAGAACCCTCTAGAACATTGTAGGCAACTCTAGAACTCCATAGTCACAGCTAGAATCCCATAGGAACCTCTAATAACCTATAGAGACCCCTAGAACCCCATAGAGTATTCTAGAATCCCATAGACACCTGTAGCTACTTCCAGAACCCCATAGGTGCATAGAGAACCCTGGAGACACCAAGAAAACCTTGCAGGACCCTCAAGAACACCATAGGAACATCTACAACCACATAAGCACCTCTAGAGCCCCTCAAAGACCTGAGGAACCTTCAGCAGAACCTCGTGGGCACCAGGAGAACCTCGGAGGAACCACCAGGAACCTTCTGGACACCCCTGGACCCTCATGGACACCCTGGGGTTGGGGTGTCCCACCAACTTCCACTTTGGGTCCTACCCCCAGACCTCCCTCGTTCCATTTTTGCTTTGCTCAATAAAATGGGAATTTTCCCCACTTTTGAGTCACAGAGTTAAAAAATCTGGGATTTGGGATCTGGGGACATTTGGGATTTGGGATTTGGGCATGGGGAGTCTGGGATTTCAGCAGGGACAGGGGAGGGAATTGGGGAGGAGAAGATTTTGGGATTTGGGGAGGGGAACCCCGGATCTGGGAAGGAATCTGGGAGCTGGGGGTGGTCGGGGATGTTTGGGATTGGGGAGTGGTCTGGGGTCTGGGGGAGGAGGTGGGATCGGGGGTTTTGGGGGGCTGGTCTGGGGTCTGGGCTGAGGGGCAGCGCAGCTACACCAGTTCCACCAGTTCTGTTGGGGGGATAAACCAGTGACACCAGTTCCACTGGAGAAATCATCCAGTTCAACCAATTCCACCAGTTCCACCAATTCCACCAGTCCCACCAGTTCCACCAGTTCCACTGGAGAAATCATCCAGTTCAACCAATTCAACCAATTCAACCAATTCAACCAGTTCCCCCAGTCCCACCAGTCCCACCAGTTCCATCAGTTCCACCAGTCCCACCAGTTCCCCCAGTCCCACCAGTTCCACCAGTCCCACCAGTTCCATCAGTTCCACCAGTCCCACCAGTTCCATCAGTTCCACCAGTTCCACCAGTTCCATCAGTTCCCCCAGTCCCACCAGTTCCACCAGTCCCACCAGTCCCACCAGTCCCACCAGTCCCACCAGTTCCACCAGTCCCACCAGTTCCATCAGTTCCACCAGTCCCACCAGTCCCACCAGTCCCACCAATCCCACCAGTCCCACCAGTTCCACCAGTCCCACCAATGCCACCAGTTCCACCAGTCCCACCAGTTCCATCAGTTCCACCAGTCCCACCAGTCCCACCAGTTCCACCAGTCCCACCAGTTCCCCCAGTTCCCCCAGTTCCATCAGTCCCACCAGTTCCACCAGTCCCACCAGCTCCATCAGTTCCACCAGTCCCACCAGTCCCACCAGTCCTACCAGTTCCCCCAGTCCCACCAGTCCCACCAGTTCCACCAGTCCCACCAGTTCCACCAGTCCCACCAGTCCCACCAGTTCCCTGCTCCTCACAGGACCCCAGAGCCATCCCCTGCAGGTGCTGCTGCCCGTGGCACCCCCAGGTACCTGAGCCAGGTGTGTCCCACCCCAGCCGGGGACATCCCGGGATCGGTGACATCAGGGAGGCGCCAAATCCAGGTGAGTTCTTGCGTCCAATCAGGAATTCCATGGCAAGGAAGGGGCGGAGCTTGGGAAGGCTCCGGTGAAAGTGAAAATTTTTGTTATTGATAAGGAGCAACCTTTGGCACCCTGGACCCGAGGGAGCGGCAACGGCAACACCAGGAACAGCAGGAGGAGAGACCAGAGTGGAGGAGAAGGGTCTGGGAGCTGAGAGAGCCGGAGCTGAGGAGATTTGGGAGCTGAGGAGATCCTGGAGCTGAGGAGATCCTGGAGCTGAGGAGATCCCAAGCCAGGATGGGTTTTAACATCAGCCGCTTTGTGGAAATCGAGGTCGTCAACAAGACCCAGAACATCACCCTGAAGGAGCCCAGGTGAGGCTGGGGGGAGACCTTGTGGGGGCTCATGGGGTGCTGGAGGGCAGCTCCAGGTGGGACCTCCATCCTGGGCTGGGATCATCTCCAGAGTTTGGGATCATCTCCAGAGTTTGGGATCATCTCCAGGGCTTGGGATCATCTCCAGGGTCTGGGATCATCTCCAGGTCTGGGATCATCTCCGGGTCTGGGATCATCTCCAGGGCTGGGATCATCTCCAGGGTTTGGGATCATCTCTCAGGTCCCAGCTCCTCCCAGTGCTGGTGGGACCATCTCCCCACGCTCCCACCCCTCAATTCCTCTCTCCAGGACCCACTTCTACAGCGGCCACATCCTCCATGACCCAAAGCCCTCGGTGGCCCCGGGCTCCTCAAGCAGCTGCAGGTTCACCAACAGCTCCAGGTTCTGGGGCTGTAACGGGGTCCTGGTCTACGAGGCCGACACCTTCACCTTGGCCATCTACTTTTCCAACCCCATTGACTACAACCGATTTTCCGTGGAGATGGGCCTGGAGCTGTCCCTGGACAAGGTCCACAAGAGTGACCTGGAGGCCACCTACCACCGCCTGGTCAGGATCGCCCAGGGCTCCTCTGACAGCTCCATGTTCCCCTGTGTCATCCTCAAGGAAAACCAGGATCAAGTCCAGCTCAGCGCTGGCCCCGTCACGGTGACGGCCACCATGGCCAGGGGCAGGAGCGCTGTCATCAGGGTGGAGGTGGAGGAATAGAAAGAATCGGGGGAGGAAGCTGAGGGAGAGAAACCCCGGGATGTTGAGGGAGAGAAACCTCGGGATGCTGAGGGAGAGAAACCTCGGGATGTTGAGGGAGAGAAACCTCGGGATGTTGAGGGAGAGAAATCCTGGGATTTCAAGGGAGACACACCCAAGAGAAGTGAGAGCCTGCAGGAGGTTCTTCAGGACCTCAAGGAAAGCCCTGGAATCATCTGGATGGCCTGAGAACCCTGCAGACACCCCCAGAATTCCTTAGGTAAATCTAGAGCCCTGTAGGAATGTCTAAAACCCCACTGAGTCCCTTAGAACCCCATAGGCACCTCTAGAAGCTTGCTGGCACCTTTAGAACCCTGTAGGCATAACTAGAACCCCACAAGGCACCTCTAGAACCCCATAGGAACCTCTAATAACCCATAGAGACCCCTAGAACCCCATAGACTATTCCAGAACCCCATAAGCACCTCCAGACGCCTTTAGACACCTCTAGAACTCCATAGGTGCATGCAGAACCCTGGAGACACCTATGGAACCTTGTAGAACCCTCTAGAACATTGTAGGCACCTCTAGAACCCCATACTCACAGCTAGAACCCCATGGGCACCTCTAAAAACCCATAGAGACCCCTAGAACCCCATAGACTATTCTAGAATCCCATAGACACCTGTAGACACTTCCAGAACTCCATAGGTGCATAGAGAACACAGGAGACACCAAGAAAACCTTGTAGGACCCTCAAGAACCCCATAGGAACTTCCAGAACCCCATAAGCACCTCTGGAACCCCTCACAGACCTGAGGAACCTTCAGCAGAACCTCGTGAGCACCAGGAGAACCTCAGAGGAAGCACCGGGAACCTTCTGGACACCCCTGGACCCTCATGGACACCCCGGGGTTGGGGTGTCCCACCAACTTCCACTTTGGGTCCTACCCCCAGACCTCCCTCCTTCCATTTTTGCTTTGCTCAATAAAATAGGAATTTTTCCCACTTTTGAGTCAGAGTGTTAAAAAATCTGGGATTTGGGATCTGGGGACGTTTGGGATTTGGGATCTGGGAATGGGGAGTCTGGGATTTCAGCGGGGACAGGGGAGGGAACTGGGGAGGAGAAGATCTCACGTTTCCCCCCATTTTCCCCCTCATGTTTTCCTTTTCCCCCTCATTTCCACCCATTTTCTCCCCTCACATTTCCTTTTTCTCTCTCACATTTCCCTCCCTTTTCCCCTTCACATTTCCCCCCATTTTCCCCTCACATTTTCTGCCCTTTTCCCTCTCACACTTCCTGCTTTTCCCCTCACATTTCATGTCTTTTTATCTCATGTTTTCCTCCCGCCATTTTCCCTTCACGTTTCCTGCCCGTTTCCCCCCTCATATTTCTCATTTTCCCCCTCACATTTTCTGCCCTTTTTCCTCTTACACTTCCTCCCTTTCCCGCTCACAATTCCTTGCTTTTTTCCTTGATTTTTCCTCCCTTTTGTCCCCTCACATTTCCTGCCATTTTGTCCCCTCACATTTCCTGCCATTTTGTCCCCTCACGTTTCCCGCCATTTTCTCCCCCCACGTTTCCCGCTCTTTTTCCCCCTCACATTTCTCACTTTCCCCCTCACATTTTCTGCCCTTTCTCCTCTCACACTTCCTCCCTTTCCCGCTCAAATTTCCTCACTTTTTTCCTCGATTTTTCCTCCCTTTCCCCCTCATGTTTCCTGCCCTTTTCCCCCTCATGTTTACCGCCATTTCCCCCCCTCACATTTCCCTCCCTTTCCCCCCATAAATGCCTGGTGGGGGTCCCATCCCTGGGCTCAGAGAGTGTCAGGACCCCCCAAAATCCCATAAATTGGGGGTGGGGGTCCCATACTTGGTCTGGAGCCTCCAAAATCCCCCTGAACACCCCCATAAAGCGGATCCCCTCTCTATGGTATCCCCCAATAACTCACAGCGCCCCCTGGCGGCCAGGAGGTTTTATTACGCCTCCCAAATCCCATAAATTTGGGGAGGGGGTCCCATAACCAGAATCAGGGCCAATTTGCCCTGCAAAATCCCCCCCAAAATCCCTCAAACCCCAAATAATTTTGTCCCTTTACAACCCCACCCCATAATTTGGGGGTCCACAAACCATAAATGGGGGTCCCATGGAGACCCACCCCAAAAATTTGGGGTCACCGTGGCCCCCCCCACCCCCTAATTGGATGTCCCATACAAAATTTGGGGTCCTAGGGCCCCCCCTCCCCATACTTTGGGGTCCCATGGCCCCGTACATTGGGGTCCCATGGCCCCCTCACCCCATAATTTGGGGTCTCATGGCCCCCCTCCACCCCAGAATTAGGGGTTCCACGCCCGAAATTTGGGGGTTCATGGGCGCCCCCTCCCCATAATTGGAGGTCCCACCTTATTATTGAGGGTCCCATGGGCCCCCCACCCCAATAATTTGGGGTACTGCCCCATATTTGGGGGTCCCATGGGAGAGGGGGCCCATGGGAGGAAGGGGCCATGTTCGGGGAGGGTTTGGGGTGGTTTTGGGCCGGGTTTGGGGTGGTTCAGGCAGGGCTTGGGCAGGTTTGGGCAGGTTTTGGGGCGGGTTTTGGGCAGAATAGAAACTGGAGATACCTCGAGAAATCACAGAGTGTGCAGGAAACGGGAACGGAGGAGCCGAACCGGGAGAGAGCAAACCCGGGAAGAGTGGGAGGAGAGCCCGGAGTGCGGGAGAAGGTTCTGGAACCAGGGAGAGCCTGAGCTGAGGAGATTTGGGAGCTGAGGAGACCCCAAGTCAGGATGGGGTTGAACAGCAGCTGCTTTGTGGAGATCCAGGTTATCAACAATACCCAGAACATCACCCTGAGGAACCCCAGGTGAGAATGGGGGGACAACAGAGGGATCCTCGGGGTGCTGGGGGGCAGCTCCAGGTGGGATCTTCATCCAGGGCTGGGATCATCTCCAGGGCTTGGGATCATCTCCAGAGCTGGGATCATCTCCAGGGCTGGGATCATCTCCAGGATCTGGGATCATCTCCAGGGCTGGGATCATCTCCAGGGTCTGGGGTCATCTCCAGGGCTTGGGATCATCTCCAGGGCTTGGGATCATCTCCAGGGTTTGGGATCATCTCCAGGGCTTGGGATCATCTCCAGGACTGGGATCATCTCCAGGGTCTGGGATCATCTCCAGGGTCTGGGATCATCTCCAGGGCTGCGATCATCTCCAGGGCTGGGGTCATCTCCAGGGTTTGGGATCATCTCCAGGATCTGGAATCATCTCCCACGTCCCGGCTCCTCCCTATGGCCTCAGGAGATCCTGGTGGTGGTGGGACAATCTCCGCATGCTCCCAACCTCACCCCCCCAAATTCCTCTCTCCAGGACCCACTTCTACAGCGGCCGCAGCCTCAGTGACCCCCAGTCTTTGGTGGCCCCGGGCTCCTCCAGCAGCTGCAGGTTCACCAACAGCTCCAGGTTCTGGGGCTGTAATGGGGTCCTGGCCTATGAGGCCGACGCCTTCACCTTGGCCATCTACTTCTCCAACCCCATCGACCACAATCTATTTTCCATGGAGATGGGCCTGGAGCTGTCCCTGGACAGGGTTCACAGGGTGGACCTGGAGTCAGCCTATGACCGCCTGGCCGGGTGGTCTGAGGGCTCCTCTGACAGCTCCATGTTCCCCTGTGTCATCCTCAAGAAAAACCAGGATCAAGTCCAGCTCAGCGCCGGCCCCGTCACGGTGACGGCCACCATGGCCAGGGGCAGGAGCGCTGTCATCAGGGTGGAGGTGGAGGAACGGGGGAACTCGGGCGGTGGAGCTGGGAGAGAGACCCTCATTTTGTGCATAGCACAGCCAGGAGACTCAGGAACCTTGATGGGGAACTTGAGGACATTCCTGCAACAGCAAACAATGCAGAGACCCCTGCAGCCACTGCCAGAAACCTTTGGACACCTGCAGAAACCTATAGAGAGCTCTAGAACCCAGTAGGAATGTCTAGAACCCCATAGAAACAGCTAGAACCTTGTTGGCACATGTAGAACCCCGTGGGCACAACTAGAACCCAATTGTCACAACTAGAACCCCATAAACACAACTCGAACCCCGCAGACACCTCTAGAACCCAGTAGAAGCCTCTAGAAACCTGTAGGAATGTCTAAAACCCCATAGAGTCCTCTAGAACCCCCTAAGCACCTCTAATAACCCATAGAGACCCCACAGACACTTCTAGAACACTGAAGACACCTACAGGACCCCACAGATGCATATAGAACCTTGGAGACACCTATAAACCTTGTAGGACCCTCAAGAACCCTGAAGGCACATCTAAAACCCCATAAGAACCTCTAGAACCCCTCACAGACCTGAGGAACCTTCAGCAGAACCTCGTGGGCACCAGGAGAACCTCGGAGGAACCACCAGGACCTTCTGGACACCCCTGGACCCTCATGGACACCCCGGGGTTGGGGTGTCCCAGCCACCCCCAATTTGGGGTGCCCCCCCCTGACCTGTCTCACCCCAGTTTTGCTTTGCTCAATAAAATTAGAAGTTCTTGCACTTGGTCTACAGAGTAAAAAATCTGGGATTTGGGATCTGGGGACGTTTGGGATTTGGGGGGAATTTGGGATCTGGAGGGGGAAGGAAAGATTGGAGAGGGGCTGGCATTTGGGGGATGTTTGAGAACTGGGGTGACTTGGAACTGGGGGGGATCTGGGAATGGGGAGTCTGGGATTTCAGCGGGGACAGGGGAGGGAACTGGGGAGGAGAAGATCTCACATTTCCCTCCCTTTTCCCTCTCATGTTCCCCTCCCTTTCCCCCCTCACATTTCCCTCCCTTTTCCCCCCTTCACATTTCCCATTTTCCCCTCACATTTTCTGCCCTTTTCCCTCTCACATTTCTCACTTTCCCCCTCACATTTTCTGCCCTTTTCCCTCTCTCACTCCCTGCCTTTCCCCCTCATATTTTCTGCCCTTTTCCCTCTCTCACTCCCTGCCTTTCCCCCTCATATTTCCTGTCTTTTTCCCTCATGTTTTCCATCCTTTTACCTTCATGTTTCCTGCCCTTTCCCCCACTCACGTTTCCCACCCTTTTCCCCCTCACGTTTCCCATTCTTTTTCCCCTCACGTTTCCTGCCATTTCTCATCACATTTCCTGCTCTTTTCCCCCTCACGTTTCCCCCCTTTTCTCCTCTTGTTTCATAGCTTTTCTTCCTCTCATTTCCTGTCCTTTTCACTTGGCTTTACTGTCCTTTTTGTCTTCCATTTGCTGCCTTTCTCCCCTCACGTTTCCCGCCCTTTCCTCCCCTCACGTTTCCCGCCCTTTTCTCCCCTCACGTTTCCCGCCCTTTTCTCCCCTCACATTTCCCGCTCTTTTCTCTCCTCACTTTTCCCGCCCTTTCCTCCCCTCACATTTCCCGCCCTTTTCTCCCCTCACTTTTCCCGCTCTTTTCTCCCCTCACGTTTCCCGCTCTTTTCCCTCCTCTCTTTTCCCACTCTTTTCCCCTTCACACTTCCCACACTTTCCCCCTCACATTTTTTTTCCATTTTCTCCTCTTTTCCCCATCCTTCCCCTTTTCTCCCTCCCATTTCTTACCCTCTCCCCCCTCACGTTCCCCATCATTTCCCCCCTCACATTTCCCACACTTTCCCCTCCCTTTTGCCCCCACCACAGACACTCAGCAGCTCATTAAGAAGCAGAAATGTCCCT
Organism: Setophaga petechia; assembly: GCA_024362935.1. Classification (NCBI taxonomy): domain Eukaryota; kingdom Metazoa; phylum Chordata; class Aves; order Passeriformes; family Parulidae; genus Setophaga; species Setophaga petechia. Next base: position 59,991 of record JANCRA010000310.1, read on the forward strand.
TTAATGACAACACATCTGCACCCCCCAGTTTAAGGCCTCAGCGGTGTCCCCCTCCCCAAGACCCCCTTGTGATCCCACCATCCCTCCAGGAAGGATCCCTCAGGCACTTGATCCCAGACCCTCCCCAAGCACCAGATCCTGCCCAAGAGAGGATCCAGAACCCATTTGGGCACCTGATCCCACCCTGGTGAGACCCCAGACCACCATCAGGGTCCCAATCCCACCGCAGGAGAGGACCCCAGACCCCCAGAGAGGCTGGATCCCACTCTGGGGTGACCCCAGACCCCCATTAGGGGCTCAATCCTGCCATGTAGAGGCTCCAGGATTCCCAAGAGCAGCCTGATCCCACCCCATGAGGGGACCCCAGACCCCCAGGGAAGCTGGATCCCACCCTGGGGTGACCCCAGGCCCCGAGAGAGGCTGGATCCCACTCTGGAGTGACCTCCAGACCCCCATTAGGGGTTCAATTCTGGCCTATAGAGGGTCCAGGATTCCCATTAGGGGCTGGATCCCACCCTGTGGTGACCCTGAGACCCCCAGAGAGGCTGGATTCCATCCTAGGGTGACCCCAGACCCCCATCAGGGTCCCAATCCCACTGCAGGAGAGGACCCCAGACCCCCAGAGAGGTTGGATCCCACCCTGAGGTGACCCTGAGACCCCCAGAGAGGCTGGATCCCACCCTGGGCTGACCCCAAACCCCCATCAGGGGCTGGATTCCACCCTGTGGTGACCCCAGACCCCCATCAGGATCCCAATCCCCCCCTAGGTCTCTCCCTCAGGATCCTTAGGGAGCCCGATCCCACCCCAGGAATCAACCCAGACCCCCACAAAGGCCCTGATCCCAACCTGTGGGAGACCCCAGACCCCCCTTTAAGGTTCTGCCTCCCCCCCCAGCTCACCCTGGAGTGCCCCCTCAGGCCCTCAACAGCACCAACCTCCCCGTCTGCCCCAAATCCACCCCGAACGCCACCAAATTGAGGCCGCTGAGCACGGCCACCAGCACCCTCCTGTCCCAGGGGCACGTGGCAGGGCAGCCGTAGGGTCTCCGGGGCTGGCCCCCCATGTCATCCGAGAAGTTGTAGAGCGGCCACAGCACCGTGGTCGCCCCGTAGGCCACCACCCCCAGCCCCGCATAGACCCCCAAGCCCCAGCGCATCCCCTCGGGGTCCCTCATCCACCCGCACCACCCCCAGCCCAGCAGGCACCCCCCGACCAGCAGCACCCCCAGCACGAAGGACACGCAGAAAATGCCCAGACACCAACGCAAAGCCGCCGGCCCCGACGCCGCCTCCAGCTCGGCCGACAGCCCGAGGAGGAGGAGGGCGAGGAAGGCTTCGGCCACCTTCAGCAGCCCCGAGGGAGTGGCCAGGTAAGGGGCGGCCTCGCCGGGCCGCGCCCTGTCGCGGGCCACCTCGGCGGCGTAGGCCAGCGTGGCGACGGCCGAGGCGGCCGTGGCGGCGGCGCGGAGGGCGCGGGGGCGGCCGTAGCTGCCCTCGTGTCCCCGGAGGTGGCCCAGCGGCCACAAGATGGTGGCGGTGGCACAAGCCATGGCGGCGGCCAGAGCCAGGGCCAGCGGGAGGTCGCGGCGGGGCGGAGGGCGGCGGAAGGCGTCGTTGAGGAGGAGGAGGGTGGTGAAGATGAAGGACAAGGCCCAGGCGGACAAGCAGCCGTCGCCCTCGCCCGGGTTCCAGTAGCCGGGGGCCGCGGCCAGAGCCAGGGCCAGGAGGGCGCTGAGGGCCTGGACGCAGCGCAGGATGGACGGGGGGCGGCACGGAGCGGGCATCGCGGGGGCTGTGGAGAGATGGGGGGCACTGGGGTGTCAGGGGGTCCCCGGGGGTGTTGGGGAATATTGGGGGATTGGGGGTATTGGGGCTGGGGGGGGTACCTGGGATATTGAGGGTTAATGGAGTTGGGAGTAAATTTAATTTTTTTTTTTTTGTAATTTTTTTAATGGGGTTGGGGGTAAATTTTTAAATTTTTTATTGTTTGGGTTTTTTTAAAATTTTTTTTAATGGAGTTGGCAATTTTTTTTTTTTGGTAATTTTTTTAAATGGTTGGGGGGTAAATATTTAAAATTTTTGTTGTTTTTTTTGTATTTTTTTTTAAATGGGGTTGGGGATAAATGTTTAATTTTTGGGGGGGGGTTAGTATTTTTTTATTTAATGGGGTTGGGGTAAATTTTTGGATTTTTTTTTTTTAATGGGGTTGAGAGTAAATTTTTGAAATTTTTTTGGTAATTTTTCAAAATGCGGTTGGTAAATTTTTGGGGGGTTATTTGGGTAATTTTTTAAATGGTGTTGGGGTAAATTTTTGATTTTTTAAAAAAATTTTTTATGGGATTGGGGGTAAAGTTCTGAATTTTTGGGGTTTTTTTTTTGTAATTTTTTTAATGGGGTTGGGGTAAATTTTTAAAATTTTTTTGGCTTTTCTTTGTAATTTTTTCTAATGGACTTGGGGCTAAATGTTTAAAATTTTGGGGGGTTTTTTGTAAATTTTTTTAAATGGGGTTGGGGTAAATTTTAAAAATTTTGGGGGGTTTTCTTTGCAATTTTTTCTAATGGGGATGGAGATAAATTTTTGAATTTTTTGTAATTTTTTTTTTTGTATTTTTTTTAATGGGGTAATTTTGTAATTTTTTTTTTTTATAATTTTTTTATGGAGTCAGGGGTAAATTTTTACCCTGAGGATGTTGAGGGGCTGGGAGGGGGTGGTCTGCAGGCAGCAGAGAGGGAATAGGGAAATCCCAAAGGATGTGGAGAGATGAGGGGCTAGGGGGGATTTGGGGGGTTATTGGGGGGATTTGGGGTGTGCAGGACTGGGGAAACTGGGAATAGGGAAATCCCAGAGGATGTGGAGAGATGAGGGGCTCAGGGGGGATTTGGGGGATTATTGAGGGAATTGGGGAGCATCAGTGGGATTTGGGGTGTGGAGGACTGGGGAAACTGGGAATAGGGAAATCCCAGAGGATGTGGAGAGATGAGGGGCTCAGGGGGGATTTGGGGGATTATTGAGGGGGATTGGGGAGGGAGCATCAGTGGGATTTGGGGTGTGGAGGACTGGGGAAACTGGGAACAGGGAAATCCCAGAGGATGTAGAGAGATGAGGGGCTCAGGGGGGTATTGGGGTTATTGGGGGGATTTGGGGTGTGCAGGACTGGGGAGACTGGGGGGTACTGGGGTGGAATTAAGGACTGGGAGATATTGGGGGTACAGGGGCCTGTGGGGAGGGGGCTGCAGAGGGTGGGGGGGTATCAGACCCCTGAGGAGCTTTGGGCAGGCTGGAAGGAGTGAAGGAAATTGGGGTTTAGGGGGGGAATCCCTGCACTGAGGGGGATTCCAGGAATGTTGGGGTTCACCCCGGGGGTCTGGGGGGTCCCGGGCATGCATGGGGTGGGGGCGGTCGGGGCTGTGCCCATATAAGGCCTTGGAGAATCTCCTTCCTTTCCCCCCCCCCGCCTCAGCCTGGGGTCGCCCCGCCCCACCCGGGCGCTGGCCGCATCCTGTGCGTGATGGGGGGGGTCCCAAATGTCCGGGGGAGACCCCTGAGGGACAGGAGAGACCCCCGAGAGGCAAAGGAGACCCCAAGGGTCCGGTGGAGACCCCAAGGGTCCGGGGGAGGGGGCACCTCAGGATCCCCCACCCCCTTCCCCACAAGACCTCAGGGTGGGTCCCGGCACTCACCCGAGTGGGTTCGGGTTGTTCCGGAGGAGTTCTGGGGGGTTCGGTTCGGGTCCTTCCGGACGGGACGGTCCCGGTTCGGGTCCCCTCTGAGTGGGTTCGGGTTCCTTAGCGCGGGACGCTGCCGGTTCGGGTGTTTGGGGTCTCTCCCGAGCGGTTCGGCCCCTCCCGGTTCGGGAGTTCCCTCAGGGGGGTCCGGCTCCCCTCAGGCGAGTTCGGCTTCCCTCAGGCGGATTCGGGTCCCCTCGTATAGGTTCGGGTCCCCCCTCGTATAGGTTCGGGTCCTCGTTCGGGCCCCCCGGGCAGGTTCGGGTCCCCCTTCGAGTCTAAGCTCGGGTGTTTCCGGAGCAGTTCGGCTCCTTCAAGTTCGGGTCCCTCAGGCGGGTTCGGGTCCCCTTGGGTGGGTTCGGGTCAATTCGCGCGGGACGCTCCCGGTTCGGGTGTTTCCGGAGCGGTTCGGCTCCTCCCGGTTCGGGTCAATTAGCGCGGGACGCTCTCGGTTCCGTTGTTTCGGGACGGTTCGGGTGTTTCCGGAGCGGTTCGGCTCCTCCCGGTTCGGCTCCCCTCGGGCGGGTTCGGGTCCCTCCGCCGGGCCGGTCCCAGCCGTGTCACTCCGGGCGGTGCCCACCGGGGCGTGGCCAGAGGGGTGTGACGTCAGGGGGTCCCGGGCAATGACGTCAGGGCATCACCACGAACAGGGGGGGGCTCTGGGGGGTCCCTGGGGTATCCCCAAAGCGGGGGGGAGGGGCACCCACGTGTGACCCCCGCCCTCGGGTGGGTGACACGGGGGACACAGGACGGCGCCCCCACCCCTCCCCCCACTTCCCCCTCCCTCCCGGGCTCGTTTTGGGCCGTTTCGCGCTGTTTTGGGAAGTTTGGCCGTTGCCGGGGGCAACGCGACCGCGACGGCCCCAAATATTTACTCGGTTGCCATGGCAACGGGGTGGGGGGAGGACCCTGACATCCGGTGAGGGGGGGGGGGGAGCTCAGGGACCCCCCAAATTCAGCCGGGGGGTGGGGAGGGGTCCCTCGCGGCTCAGCACCTGTGGGAGGAGGGGGCTCAGGGGGGGAGCCGGATGTCCGGGACCCCCACCCAGGGGTCTGGGACCCCACCCATAAATCTGGGACCCCCACCCATAAATCTGGGACCACCCACCCATGGACCCAGGAGCTTCATCCATGGGTCTGGGACCCCCACCCATATCTCAGAACTCCACCCATGGCACCGGGACCCCCACCCATGAATCTGGGACCCCCACCCATAGACCTGGGACCCCCACCCATGGATCTGAGACCCCACCCATGGCACCAGGACCACCCACCCATAGACTCGGGAGCTCCAGCTGTGGATTTGGGACCCCCACCCACAGATCTGGGACCCCCACCCATAGACCTGGGACCCCCACCCATGGATCTGGGACCACCTCCATGGGCCCAGGACTCCCACCCATAAATCTGAGACCCCACCCATAAATCTGGGACCCCCCCACCCACAGATCTGGGACCCCTCCCATGGGGCTCGGGACCCCCACTCATAGACCTGGGACCCCCACCCATGAAGCTGGGACCCCACGGGACCCCCACCCATTGATCTGGGACCCCCACCCATGGCCCCAGGAGCTTCATCCATGGGTCTGGGACCCCCACCCATATCTCAGGACCCCACCCATGGCACCAGGACCACCCACCCATAGACTCGGGAGGTCCATCTGTGGATTTGGGACCCCCACCCATAGATCTGAGACCCCACCCATGGCACCAGGACCCCCACCCATGATTCTGGGACCCCCACCCATGGACCCAGGAGCTTCATCCATGGGTCTGGGACCCCCACCCATGGTCTTGGGACCCCCACCCATAGATCTGAGACCCCCACCCATGGCCCCAGGAGCTTCACCCATAGATCTGGGACCCCCGCCCATATCTCAGGACCCCCCCCCATGGTTTTGGGGTCCCCCCACCTCTCTCAGGACCCTCTCCCGCAGCTCTCGGGGGCTCAGGGGTCTCTGCTCCTCCTCCTCCTCCTCTTCCTCCCCCACCGCGGGCTCCTCCCTGTGGGGGAGGGGAATTTGGGGGCACCCTTGGGTGCTGTGACAGGGGGGGAACCCCCCCCCCCTCATTGCCGGGGGTCTCACCTGGGGCTGGGGGGGCGCGGAGGGGGGGGGCGGCTCCAAACGGCCTCGTGCCCTGCCAGGACCTGGGGGGGACCCCAAAACCCAAATTAACCCCAATAGACCCCTAAATTCCCCCCAATAAATCCCAAATTTTCCCCCAATTAACCCCCCAAAAATCCCAAATTTTCCCCCTATTAACCCCTAAATTCCCCCCAATAAATCCCAAATTCTCCCCAATAAATCCCAAATTTTTCCCCTATTAAACCCCAAATTTTCTGCCAATAAATCCCAAATTTTCCCCCAGTTAACCCCTAAATTTCCCCAATAAATCCCAAATTTTTCCCCTATTAAACCCTTAAATTTCCCCCAATAAATCCCAAATTTTCCCCCAATTAACCTCTAAATTTCCCCCAATAAATCCCAAATTTTTCCCCTATTAACCCCTAAATTTCCCTCAATAAATCCCAAATTTTTCCCCTATTAACCCCTAAATTTCCCTCAATAAATTCCAATTTTTCCCCTATTAAACCCCTAAATTTGCCCCAATAAATCCCAAATTTTCCCCCAATTAACCCCTAAATTTCCCCCAATAAATCCCAAATTCTCCCCAATAAATACCAAATTTTCCCCAATTAACCCCTAAATTTCCTCCAATAAATCCCAAATTTTTCCCCAATTAACTCCCAAATTTCCCCCAATAAATCCCAAATTTTCCCCAATTAACCCCTGAATTTCCCCAAATAAATCCCGATTTTTTCCCCAATTAGCCCCTAAATTTCCCCCAATAAATCCCAAAATTCCCCCAATGAACCCCTAAATTTTCCCCAATAAATCCTAAATTTTCCCCAATTAACCCCAAATTTCACCAAATGAACCCCCAAAATTTCCTCCATGAACCCCCAAATTCTCCCCAATAAATCCCCAAATTTCCCCCAAATAAATCCCCAAATCCTCCCCAATGAACCCCCAAATTTCCTCCAATTTACCCCTAAATTTCCCCCAATAAATCCCAAATTCTCCCTCAATAAACCCCAAATTTCCTCCATGAATCCCCAAATTCTCCCCCAATAAATCCCAAATTTTCCCCCAATTAACCCCTAAATTTCCCCCAATGAACCCCCAAAATTTCCCCCATGACCCCCCAAATTCTCCCCCTGCCAAACCCAAAATTGCCCCCCAAAATCCCCCCAAAATCCCCCAAACCCCCCAATCTCACCCCCCGGTTCCCCTCACCGTATTTTGGGGTGTCCCCCCCCGCAGCAGCAGCCGGGTCACCCCAATTTCCAGGCGCCGCAGCTGCTCCCACAGGGGGTCCCCAAAATCCTGGGGGGGGTCCCCCCAATCCTGGGGGGGGGTCGGGGTCCCCCTGTCCCTCCTCCAGCTGGGCCAGGAGCTCTGCAACACCTGGGGGGGACCCCAAAATCACAGGGGACCCCAAAAAACCCCCCCAAAACCACCCTAAAACCCCATAATCCCCCCAAAAACCCATCAGGACCCCAAAATCAGAGGGGACCCCAAAAAACCACCCCCTAAACCACCCTAAAAACCCCCAAAATCCCCCCAAAACCACATCAGGACCCCCCCCAAAAACCCCTCAGGACCTCCAAAACCCCCCCCCAGGACCCCCCAAAAACCCCTCAGGACCCTCAAAAACCTCCCAGGACCCCCCAAAACTTCTCAGGACCCCGAATTTCCCCCCCAAACCCCAAATTTCCTCCCCCAGACCCCAAATTTCCCCCCCCGGACCCCAAATTTCCCCCCAGACCCCAAATTTCCCCCTCAGACCCCAAATTCATCCCCCAGACCCCAAATTTCCCCCTCAGGACCCCAAATTCCACCCCCAGACCCCAAATTTCCCCATCCCAGACCCCAAATTCTGCCCCCAGACCCCAAATTTCCCCCCCAGACGCCAAATTTCCCCCCCTAGACCCCAAATTTCCACCCCCAGACCCCAAATTTCCCCCCCAGACCCCAAATTTCCCCTCACCTGCCCTCAGGTGCTCCAGCTCCTCCGTCCCCTCCTCTCCTGCTCCCGCAGCTCCCGGGTCTCAATCTCGGGGTCCCCCGGGGGTCCCCCCGGCTCCTCGGGGGTCTCGGGCGCTGCCACCGCGGCCCGGAGCTGGGGAGGGGGTTTGGGGGGATTTTGGGGGGTTTTGGGGTGATAGGAGGGGTTTTAGGGGAGTTTTGGGGGGGTTTGGGGTGTTGGGAGGGAGTTTTGGGGGGAATTTGGGGGGGATTTTGGGGTGATAGGAGGGGATTTTGGGGGGATTTTGGGGGGTCTGGAGGGCATTTGGGGGGGGATTTTGGGGGGGTTTGGGGGTGTTGGGAGGGAGTTTTGGGGGGGATTTGGGGGAATTTTGGGTGGTCTGGAGGGGATTTGGGGGGGATTTGGGGGGTCTGGAGGGATTCTGGGGGAATTTTGGGGGTCTGAAGGGGATTTTGGGGCTGTTTTGGGGTGTTGGGAGGGGATTTTGGGGGGGGGTTTTGGGGTGATAGGAGGGGTTTGGGGGGATTTTGGGGGATCTGGAGGGATTTTGGGGGGATTTTGGGGTGTCTGAAGGGGATTTTGGGGGCTGGGAGAGGATTTTGGGGGGTTTTGGGGTGATAGGAGGGGATTTTGGGGGCATTTTGGGGGGGTCGGGGGGATTTGGGGGAATTTTGGGGGGTCTGGAGGGGATTTTGGGGTGTTGGGAGGGTTTTAGGGGAATTTTGGGGGGGTTTGGGGTGTTGGGAGGGGATTTTAGGGGGTTTTGGGGTGATAGGAGGGGTTTTGGGGGCATTTTGGGGGGTCGGGGGAATTTGGGGGGATTTTGGGGGGTCTGGGGGGGATTTGAGAGGATTTTGGGGGGTTGGGAGGCAGTTTTGGGGGGGATTTGGGGTGTCTGAAGGGGATTTGCAGGAGATTTTGGGGTGTTGGGAGGGCATTTTAGGGGGTTTTGGGGTGATAGGAGGGATTTGGGGGAATTTTGGGGGGTCTGGAGGGGATTTTGGGGTGTTGGGAGGGGGTTTTGGGGGGGAATTTGGGGGAGATTTGGGGTGTATGAAGGGGATTTGGGGGGTTTTGGGGTGTTGGGAGGGGGTTTAGGGGGGATTTGGGGGGTCTGGGGGGATTTTAGGGGGCTTGGGGGGGATTTGGGGGGATTTTGGGGGGTGTCTGGTGGGATTTTGGGGGGATTTTGGGGTGTTGGGAGGGACTTTTGGGGGGGATTTGGGGGGTTTTGGGGTGATAGGAGGGGGTTTGGGGAGGATTTTGGGGGGTCTGGTGGGATTTTGAGAGGATTTTGGGGTGTTGGGAGAGGATTTTGGGGGGTTTTGGGGTGATAGGAGGGATTTTGGGGGGTCTGGAGGGGTTTTAGGGGGATTTTGGGGTGATAGGAGGGGTTTTTAGGGGAATTTTGGGGGGGTTTGGGGTGTTGGGAGGGAGTTTTGGGGGGAATTTGGGGGGATTTTGGGGGGGTCTGGTGGGATTTTGGGGGGGTTTGGGGTGTTTGGAGGGGGTTTGGGGGGGATTTTGGGGGGTCTGGAGGGGGATTTTGGGGGGTTTTGGGGTGATAGGAGGGGATTTGGGGGGATTTTGGGTGTTTGGAGGGGATTTTAGGGGGTTTTGGGGTCCCTGGAGGGGTTTTGGGGTCCTGGGAGGGGTTTTGGGGGTTTTTGGGGTCCCTGGAGGGTTTTTGGGGTCCCGGGAGGGGGTTTTGGGGTCCCGGGGGGATTTTTGGGGTCCCGGGAGGGGTTTTGGGGTCCCGGGAGGGGTTTTGGGGTCCCTGGAGGGGTTTTTGGGGTCCCACCTGCTCCAGGTGCTGCTGCAGCTCCCGGTGCTGCTCCGTCAGCAGCAGCAACTGAGAGAAACTCTGGGCGTCCCCTGAACCCCAAAAATGAACCGGGGGACCCCAAAATCAACGGGGGACCCCAAAAATGAACGGGGGAACCCCAAAATCCACCATAGGAACTGCTCTGAACCCCAAAATCCAACGTGGGAACCCCAAATTCAACCTGGGAACCTTCCCTGAACCCCAAAATTCAACGGGGGAACCCCAAATCCACCATGGAACCCCAAAAATCCACATGGGAACCCCAAAAATCAACACGGGAACCCCAAAATCGACATGGGAACCCCAAAATCCACCATGGGAACTGCCCTGAACCCCAAAATCCAACATGGGAATGCCAAATTCAACATGGGAACCTTCCCTGAACCCCAAAACTCAACGGGGGAACCCCCAAATCAACACAGGAACCCCAAAAATCAACAGGGGAACCTTCCATGAAAACCAAAAATCCACCATGGGAACCCCAAAAATCAACATGGGAACCCCAAAATCCACCATGGGAACCCCAAAATCCACCATGGGAACCCCAAAAATCAACATGGGAATCTCCCCTGCACCCCAAAAATAAACATGGGAATCCCCCTGAACCCCAAAAGTCAACGGGGGAACCCCAAAATCCACCATGGGAACCCCAAATTAAACATGGGAATATTCTCTGCACCCCAAAACCCAACATGGGAACCCCCAAATCAACACAGGAACCCCAAAAATCAACCATGGGAACCCCAAAATCCACCATGGGAACCTTCCATGAAAACCAAAATCCACCACGAGAACCCCCAAAATCAACGGGGGAACCCCAAAATCAATGGGGAACCCCAACATCCACCATGGGAACTGCTCTGAACCCCAAAATCCAACGTGGGAACCCCAAAATCAACATGGGAATATTCCCTGAACCCCCAAAAATCAACATGGGAACCTTCCCTGAACCCCAAAAATCAACGTGGGAACCCCAAAACCCACCATGGGACCCCCTCAGAGCTCCCCAAATCCCCCCAAATCCCCCTCACCGTCCATCCAGGTCTCTTCCTCCTCCTCCTCCTCCTCCTCATTTTTGGGGGGCTCCAGCCCCTCCCCCAGCCCCTCGGGGGGTTCAGGGGGGGCTCGGGGTTTCGGCTGGGGCCGAACTGGGGGGGGGGGAACATCCATGGACCCCCAAAATCCTCCCCAGGGACCCCCAAAATCCTCCCCAAGGGCACTCAGGGACCCCCAAAATCCTCCCCAAGAGATCCAGGGGCACCCAGGGACCCCAAAATCCTCCCCAGGGGCACCCAGGGACCCCCAAAATCCTCCCCAAGGGATCCCTGGACACCCAGGGACCCCCAAACCCCAACCCAGGGACCCCCAAAATCCTCCCCAAAAGATCCCTGGGGACCCAGAGACCCCCAAAACCCAACCCAGAGACCCCCAAAACCCAACCCAGAGACCCCCCAAAATCCTCCCCAGGAGATCCAGGGGTCTGGGGGTGGCACCCAGTTCCCAATCCCAGTCCCTCCCAGTCCTTCCCAGTGCTCCCAGTCCCTTCCAGTTCCCCCAGTGCCCCCCAATCCCCCCAGTTCCCAATCCCAGTGCCCATCCCAGCGCTCCCAGTCCCTCCCAGTCCCTCCCAGTTCCCAATCCCAGTCCGTCCCAGTTCACCCAGTTCCCAATCCCAATGCTCCCAGTCCCTCCCAGTTCCCAATCCCAGTGCTCCCAGTCCCTCCCAGTTCCCAATCCCAGTGCTCCCAGTCCCTCCCAGTTCCCAATCCCAGTGCTCCCAGTCTCTCCCAGTCCCCCCCAATTCCCAATCCTTCCCAGTCCCTCCCAGTGCTCCCAGTTCCCATTCCCAGTCCCTCCCAGTCTCTCCCAGTGCTCCCAGTTCCCAATCCCAGTGCTCCCAGTCCCTTCCAGTCCATCCCAGTCTCTCCCAGTCCCCCCCCAGTTCCCCCCAGTCTCTCCCAGTGCTCCCAGTCCCTCCCAGTCCCCACAGTCCCTCCGTACCCATTCCGGGTCTCTCTCTCCCTTGGTTCCCAGGAAGCTCCGCAGGCCCCCCAGGTACCCCCAGTGCCCCCCAATCCCCCCAGTTCCCAATCCCAGTGCTCCCAGTTCTCAATCCCAGTGCCCATCCCAGTCCCTCCCAGTCCACCCAATTCCCAATCCCAGTGCTCCCAGTGCTCTCAGTCTCCAATCCCAGTCCCCCAGTTCCCAATCCCAGTCCCACCAGTCCCCCCAATTCCCAATCCCAGTGCTCCCAGTCCCTTCCAGTTCCCCCAGTGCCCCCCAATCCCCCCAGTTCCCAATCCCAGTCCCCCCAGTCCGTCCCAGTTCCCAATCCCAGTCTCTCCCAGTGCTCCCAGTTCCCATTCCCAGTGCTCCCAGTCCCTCCCAGTTCCCAATCCCAGTCTCTCCCAGTGCTCCCAGTTCCCATTCCCAGTGCTCCCAGTCCCTCCCAGTCTCTCCCAGTCCCTCCCAGTCCCCCCAATTCCCAATCCCAGTGCTCCCAGTCCCTCCCAGTCCATCCCAGTCCCCAATCCCAGTGCTCCCAGTCCCCCCAGTTCCCGTACCCTGTGTTATTCCCGGTCTCTCTCTCCCTTTGGTCCCAATCCCAGAGCTCCCAGTGCTCCCAGTTCCCAATCCCAGTGCTCCAGTCCCTTCCAGTTCCCCCAGTGCCCCCCAATCCCCCCAGTTCCCAATCCCAGTTCCCAATCCCAGTGTTCCCAGTCCCTCCCAGTCTCTCCCAGTCCCTCCCAGTCCCCCCAGTTACCCAATCCCAGTGCTCCCAGTCTCTCCCAGTCCATCCCAGTTCCCAATCCCAGTCCCTCCCAGTGCTCCCAGTCCATCCCAGTTCCCCCCCGTACCCATTCTGGGTCTCTCTCTCCCTTTGGTTCCCCCCAGTTCCCAATCCCAGTGCTCCCAGTCTCTCCCAGTCCCTCCCAGTTCCCAATCCCAGTCCCTCCCAGTCCCTCCCAGTGTTCCCAGTCCCCATTCCCGGTTCCCGTACCCATTCCCGGTCTCTCTCTCCCCTTTGGTCCCCAGGAAGCTCCGCAGGCGCCGCTGCCGCTCCCGGCGCCGCCCCCGCTCCCGCTCGGCCTCGTCCTGAGCCCCCCGGGACCCCCGGGACCCCCCCCGGGACCCCCGAGACCCCTGCGGGACCCTGGGGGACACCGGGGGGACACCGGGCTCAGGGGGGAGCCGGGATTTTGGGGGGCTCCGGGAATTCTGGGGGTGTTCAGGGGGGATTTGGGGGGCCCCAGGGGGTGTTTTGGGGTCCTGGGGGATTTTTAGGGGGGTCCCAGGAGGGATTTGGGGGGTCCCAGGGGGTGTTTTGGGGTTCTGGGGGATTTTTAGGGGGTCTCAGGGGGTGTTTGGGTGGTCCTGGAGAGTTCCAGGGGGATTTTTGGGGGGTCCCAGAGGGGTTTTGGGGGGTTCCAGGGGGTATTTTGGTTTTTCTGGGGGATTTTTAGGGGGTCCCAGGGGGGTTTTTTGGGGGTCCTGGGGGATTTTTAGGGGGGTCCCAGGGGATTTTGGGGGGCACTGGGGGGGGTTTTGAGGGGTCCCAGGGGGTTTTTGAGGGTCCCAGGGGGGCTTTTGGGGTGCTCCAGCAGTTCTGGGGGTGTTCAAGGGGGGGATTTGGGGGGTCCCAAGGGGGGTTTTGGGGTTCCAGGAGGGGTTTTTGGGAGGTTTCCCAGGGGGTGTTTTTTGGGGGGTTTTTGGGGTTTCAGGGTGGGGTTTGGGGTCCTGGGGGGGTTTTTAGGGGGTCCCAGGGGGGATTTGGGGGGTCCCAGGGGTGTTTTTGGGGGTTCTGGAGAATTTTTAGGGGGGTCCCAGGGGGGTTTTGGGGGGTCCCAGGGGTGTTTTGGGGGTTCTGGGGAATTTTTAGGGGGGTCCCAGGGGGGTTTTGGGGGATCCCAGGGGGGTTTTGGGGTTCCAAGGGGGTTTTTTGGGGTTCCAGGGGGGGGGGTTTTGGGGGTATCGGGATTTGGGGGTTTCGGGTTTAGGGGTTATCGGGGGGGTTTGGGGGGTTCCAGGGCAGATTTTTGGGGTTCCAGGAGGTTTTGGGGTCCCCACCTGTCACTCTTGGCGGTCGCCGCTCGCTCCAGCTCGGCCTCAATTTGCTGCTGGGTCTCCTCCAGTTCCTGCAGCCAATCAGAGCCCTCTGGGATCCTTCCCCAGCCAATCAGAGCCTTCTGTCACCCCATGATCCATTCCCCAGCCAATCAGAGCTCTCTGATGTCAGGATCCAATGTCCAGCTAATCAGAGCCCTCTGGGATCCTTCCTCAGCCAATCAGAGTTCTCTGACCCCAGGGGTCCATTCCCCAGCCAATCAGAGCCCTTCATTGCCCCAGGATCCACTCCCCAGCCAATCAGAGCCCTCTGGGATCCTTCTCCAGCCAATTAGAGCCTTCTGGGATTCTTCCTCAGCCAATCAGAACTCTCTGACCCCAGGATCCATTCTCCAGCCAATCAGAGCCCTCAGGGATCCTTCCCCAGCCAATCACAGCCTTCTGTCACGCATGATCCATTCCCCAGCCAATCAGAGCTCTGTGACCCCCAGGATCCAGTCCCCAGCCAATCAGAGCCCTCTGCAATCCTTCCCCAGCCAATCAGAGCCCTCAGTCACCCCAGGATCCATTCCCCAGCCAATCAGAGCTCTCTGGGATCCTTCCCCAACCAATCAGAACCCCTCAGTGACCCCCAGGATCCAGTCTCCAGCCAATCAGAGCCCTCTGGTATCCATTCCTCAGCCAATCAGAACTCTCTGACCCCGAGATCCATTTCCCAACCACTCAGAACCCTCCGTTGCCCCATGATGCATTCCTCAGCCAATCAGAGCCCTCCATCACCCTGTGATCCATTCCCCCAGCCAATCAGAGCCCTCAGTGACCCCAGGATCCATTCCCCAGCCAATCAGAGCTCTCTGACCCCAGGATCTAGTCTCCAGCCAATCAGAACCTTCTGGATCCTTCCCCAGCCAATCAGAGCCCTTCATCACCCCAGGATCCATTCCTCAGCCAATCAGGGTTTTGAGGGGGTTCAGGGGGGTTTTTTGGGGGGGTTCGGGGGGGTTTTTGGGGGGGTTCACAGGGATTTTGGGGGGCATTTTGGGGGTTTCAGGGGGTTTTTGGCGAGGTTTTTGGGGGTGTTTTGGGGGTGGTTTTTGGGGTTCACAGGGATTTTGGGGGGGTTTTTGGGGGGGTTTTGGGCAGGATTTTGGGGTTCAGGGATGTTTTTGGGGGGTTTTTGGGGGGTTCAGGGGGGATTTTGGGGGGGTTTTTGGGGGGGGGTTTTGCGGGGGTTTTTTTTGGGGAGGGGTCTCACCTGGAGCCGCCGCCTCAGGAGGCGCCGCAGCCGCCGCCGCTCCCCCCGCAGCCCCTCCAGCTCCCGGCGCAGGCGGGGCAGGACCCCCAGGGACCCCCCCAAAACCGCCCCGGCCTGTGGGACCCCCAAAATGGGTGAGAGACCCCCAGGGAGCCCCCCAAAACCGCCCCGGCCTGTGGGACCCCCAAAATGGGTGAGAGACCCCCAGAGAGCCCCCCAAAACCGCCCCGGCCTGTGGGGACCCCCCCCAAAACGGGTCAGGGACCCCCCAAAACTGCCCCCGCCTGTGGGACCCCCAAAATGGGTGAGAGACCCCCCAAAACCGCCCTGGCCTGTGGGACCCCCCCCAAAATAGGTGAAAGACCCCCCAAAACCGCCCCGGCCTGTGGGACCCCCCAAAATGGGTGAGAGACCCCCAGGGACTCCCCCAAAACCGCCCCGATCTGTGAGACCCCCCCCAAATATGTGAGAGACCCCCAGAGAGCCCCCCAAAAACCGCCCCGGCCTGTGAGACCCCCCCCCAAATATGTGAGAGACCCCCAGGGACCCCCCAAAACCGCCCCGGCCTGTGGGATCCCCCCCAAATATGTGAGAGACCCCCCCGAAATGGGTGAGAGACCCCCAGAGAGCCCCCCAAAACCGCCCCGGCCTGCGGGACCCCCAAAATGGGTGAGAGACCCCCTAAATGGGTCAGGGACCCCCAAGGACCCCCCAAAAATGGGTCAGGGACCCCCAGAGAGCCCCCCAAAACCGCCCCGGCCTGTGAGACCCCCCCCCAAAATGTGTCAGGGACCCCCTCCCCATTCCAGGGATCCCCGAGCCCCCTCCCCAATTCCGGGGTCTCTCTGAGCCCCCTCCCCAATCCCGGGGGTCTCCGAGCCCCCTCCCCATTCCAGGGGGTCTCCGAGCCCCCTCCCCAATTCCGGGGGTCTCTCAAGCCTCCTCCCCATCCCGGGGGTCTCTGAGCCCCCTCCCCAACCCCGGGGGTCCCCGAGCCCCCTCCCCATTCCGGGGGTCTCTCAGCCCCCTCCCCAATCCCGAGGGTCTCTGAGCCCCCTCCCCATTCCGGGGGTCTCCCCGAACCCCCTCCCCAATTCCGGGGGTCTCTGAGCCCCCTCCCCATTCCGGGGGTCTCTCTGAGCCCCCTCCCCATTCCGGGGGTCTCTCTGAGCCCCCTCTCCCATCCCGAGGGGTCACCGAGCCCCCTCCCCATTTACGCGGGTCTTTCCAAGCCCCCTCCCCATTCCGGGGGTCTCTCTGAGCCCCCTCCCCAATTCCGGGGGTCTCTCTGAGCCCCCTCCCCATTCCGGGGGTCTCTGAGCCCCCTCCCCAATCCCGGGGGTCTCTCTGAGCCCCCTCCCCATCCCGGGGGTCTCTGAGCCCCCTCCCCATTCCCGAGGGTCTCTGAGCCCCCTCCCCAATCCCGGGGTCTCTGAGCCCCCTCCCCAATTCCGGGGGTCTCACCCATAGCTCTGAGCCCCCTCCCCATTCCTGGCGGTCCCTCTGAGCCCCCTCTCCCATCCCGAGGGTCACCGAGCCCCCTCCCCATTTACGCGGGTCTTTCCAAGCCCCCTCCCCATTCCGGGGGCCCCGAGCCCCCTCCCCAATCCCGGGGGTCCCTCTGAGCCCCCTCCCCATCCTGGGGGTCTCTCTGAGCCCCCTCCCCATCCTGGGGGTCTCTCTGAGCCCCCTCCCCAATCCTGGGGGTCTCTCTGAGCCCCCTCCCCAATCCCGGGGGTCTCTGAGCCCCCTCCCCATTCCGGGGGTCCCTCTGAGCCCCCTCCCCATTCCGGGGGTCTCTCTGAGTCCCCTCCCCATTCCCGGGGGTCTCCGAGCCCCCTCCCCAATTCCGGGGGTCTTTGAGCCCCCTCCCCAATCCCGGGGGTCTCTCTGAGCCCCCTCCCCAATCCCGGGGGTCCCCGAGCCCCCTCCCCAATCCCGGGGGTCTCTCCGAGCCCCCTCCCCATTCCGGGGATCCCCGAGCCCCCTCCCCAATCCCGGGGGTCCCTCCGAGCCCCCTCCCCAATCCCGGGGGTCTCTGAGCCCCCTCCCCAATCCCGGGGGTCTCTGAGCCCCCTCCCCATTCCCGGGGGTCCCCGAGCCCCCTCCCCAATCCCGGGGGTCTCTCTCACCCTCTGCAGTTCCCCCTCCAGCAGCTCCACCCTGTCCCTCCTCGGGGGGGGCTGGGGCACATCGGGACCCCCATCGAGGGCTCCGGGACCCCCGCCCAGCCCCAGCCAGGGCTGCGGGACCCCCCCCCATGGTCCGTCCGTCCGTCCGTCCGTCGGGGCTGGCGCCGCTTTGTTGGTGGCAACGAGGGGACAACCCCCGGCCCCCGCCCCCTAAATGACGTCATCAACCCCAAAATTACCCCTAAACTCCCCAGACCCCCCCATTGACCCTGTGAGACCCCCAAAATCCCCCCAAATTCACTCCCAGACCCCCAAAATCCCCCCAAATCCCAGCCCAGACCCCCCGAATTCCATCCCGGCCCCCCAAATTAGATCTCAGCCCCCAAATTCCCCCCAGTTCCATCCCAGACCCCCCAAATTCCATCGCAGCCCCCCAAAATCCCCCCAAATTCCATCGCAGCCCCCCAAATCCCAACCCAGCCCCCCAAGTCCCCCCAAATTCCATCCCGGTCCCCCAAATTCCATCGCAGCCCCCCCCAAAATCCCCCCAAATTCCATTTCAGCCCCCCCATTTTGCCCAAATCCCATCCCAGCCCCCCAAATTCGATCCCAGCCCCCCGAAATCCAGCGCAGCCCCCTGAATCCCCCCCAAAATTCTGATCCAGGACCCCCCGGTCCCCCCAAATTTCATCCCAGACCCCCAAAATCCCATCCCAGACCCCCAAGTACCCCAGATTCCATCTCAGCCCCCCAAATTCCATCACAGCCCCTCCAGCCCCCCCAAATTTCATCCCAGACCCCCCAAAATCCCATCCCAGACCCCCAAGTTCCCCTAAATTCTGATCAAGTCCCCCCAAATTCCATCTCTAAGCCCCAAAACTCATCCCAGCCCCCAGATCACCCCAAATTCCATCGAAGCCCCCCAAAATTCATCCCAGCCCCCTGAATCTCCCCTAAATTCATCCCAGCCCCCCCAAATCCCCCCAAATTCCATCCCTGCCCCCCCAGACCCCCCAAATTCCATCCCAGACCCCCAAATTCAATCCCAGACCCCCCAACTTTCATCCCAAATCACACCAGTCCCCCCCAGCCCCCCAAATTCCATCCAAGACCCCCAAAATCCGCCCCAAATCCCCCCAGGTCCCCAAATCCCATCCCAGCCCCCCCGGACCCCCCAAATTTCATCCCAGAGCCCCAAATTCAATCCCAGACCCCCAAATTCAATCCCAGACCCCCCAAATTCAATCCCAGACCCCCCAAATTTCATCCCAGATCACACCAGTCCCCCCCAGCCCCCCAAATTCCATCCCTGCCCCCCCCACACCCCCAAATTCCATCCCAGACCCCCCGAATTCATCCCCGCCCCCCCAGACCCCCCCAAATTTCATCCCAGACCCCCAAATTTCATCCCAGATCACACCAGTCCCCCCCAGCCCCCCAAATTTCATCCCCGCCCCCCCAAATCCCCCCAAATCCCATCCCAGCCCCCCAAATTTTATCCGATACCCCCAAATTCCATCCCAGCCCCCCAAATTCAATCCCAGACCCCCAAACTTCATCCCAGACCCCAAATTCCATCTCAGACCCCCAAATTTCATCCCAGACCCCCAAATTTCATCCCAGACCCCCCAAATTTCATCCCAGACCCCCAAATTTCATCCCAGATCACACCAGTTCCCCCCAGCCCCCCAAATTCCATCCCAGACCCCCCAGAACCCCAAATTCCATCCGAGACCCCCAAATTTCATCCCAGACCCCCAAATTCGATCCCAGACCCCCAAAATCCGCCCCCAAATCCCCCCAGGCCCCCCGGACCCCCCAAATTCCTCCCCCAGGCTCCCCCCCCACCCCCCAAGCGCCCCCAAATCGGGGTCCCGGCCCCTCCCCCCCCCCCCCAGGACCCCCCAAATTTCCCCTCCCCGCTCTCACCGCGGTCACGTGACCCCGCCCGCCGTTGCCATGGAGACCACGTGACGCTGAGGGAAAAGGGGGCGTGGTCACGGCGATCACGTGATTCGGGATAATCGCGCTACCTCAGCGCGAATCGACCAATCAGAGGCTGGGTGGGGCTCGGGCTTGTAGCCAATCACAATCAGGGCGTGGCTTCACTGCTGACAGCCAATCAGAGGCTGTTATTTCACCCCTAAATCCCGCCCCTCTTCCTCTGGACCAATCAAAACGCAGCGCGCTACGGGAGGCGGGGAACCCAAAAAACCCGCAACCAATCAGAAGCCGCCAAACTTTTCAGCCAATCAGGTGCCCACCCCCAAAATCAACAACCAATCAGAAGCCAGGATTTAGGGGCGGGGGGGCCGCGAGCCTGCGTGGGCGGGGTGGGCGTGGCCAGGGATGGGTGCGGCCGTTTGTGGGCGTGTCCACTGGGTGGGTGTGGTCAGTTTGGGGCGTGGCCGGGATTGGCGAGGCCACGCCCACCCCGTAACGGAACGAGCGGAGCTGCGGGAGCGGCGGGACCCCGACAGTGGGTGGGGGGAATTCGGGGGGGATTTGGGGGGATTTGGGTGGGATTTGGGTGGGATTTGGGGGGCTCTGAGGGACTTTTGAGGGTGTTTGGGAGGGATTTGGGGGGGTCTGAGGGGTATTTGGGGGGATTTGGGGGGACCCTGAGGGACTTTTGAGGGTGTTTGGGGGAGATTTTGGGGGGGGGTCTGGGTGGATTTGGGTGGGATTTGGGGGTGGGTTTGGGGGGCTGTGAGGGGTTTGGGTGGGATTTGGTGGGGGTTTGGGGGGGTCGTGGGGGGGATTTGGGGGGTCTGAGGGGTTTGGGGGGGATTTGGGGGGCTCTGAGGGACTTTTGAGGGTGTTTGGGGGAGATTTCGGGGGGCTCTGAGGGAGTTTGGGGTCTCTGGGGGGGTTTGGGGGGGATTTGAGGGAGGTTTGGGGGGATTTGGGGGGAATTTGAGGGGGTCCTGAGGGGAATTTGGGGGGGTCTAAGGGACTTTTGAGGGTGTTTGGGGGGGATTTGGGGGGGTCTGGGTGGGTTTGGGGATATTTGGGGGTGGATTTGGGGGGATTTGGGAGGATTTTGGGGTGGATTTGGGGGGCTCTGAGGGGGCTTGGGTGGGATTTAGGGGAGGTTTTGAGGGGTCGTGGGAGGGATTTGGGGGGCTCTGAAGGAGTTTGGGGGGCTCTGGGTGGGTTTGGGGGGATTAGGGAGGATTTGGGGGTGGATTTGGGGGGCTCTGAGGGGGTTTGGGGGAGGTTTGGGGGAATTGGGGGGGGAATTTGGGGGATTCTGAGGGGTTTGGGGGGGATTTGGGGGTGGATTTGGGGGCTCTGAGGGGGTTTGGGTGGGATTTGGGGGGGGTTTGGGGCGTCGTGGGAGGGATTTGGGGGGGGCTCTGAGGGTCTTGGAGGGTGTTTGGGGGAGATTTCGGGGGGATCTGGGTGGGTTTGGGGGAATTTGGGGATTGATTTGGGGGGCTCTGAGGCGGTTTGGGGGAATTTGGGGGGAGTTTGGGGGGCTCTGAGGGGTTTGGGGGGGATTTGGGGGTGGATTTGGGGGGCTCTGAGGGACTTTTGAGGGTGTTTGGGAGGGATTTGGGGGGTCTGAGGGAGTTTGGGGTCTCTGGGGGGGTTTGGGGGGATTTGAGGGGGATTTGGGGGGATTTGGGGGAATTTGAGGGGGGTCTGAGGGGAATTTGGGGGGATTTGGGGGGGTCTAAGGGACTTTGGAGGGTGTTTGGGGGGAATTTGGGGAGGTCTGGGTGGGTTTGGGGATATTTGGGGGTGGATTTGGGGGGATTTGGGAGAATTTTGTGGTGGATTTGGGGGGCTCTGAGGGGGCTTGGGTGGGATTTAGGGGAGGTTTGAGGGGTCGTGGGAGGGATTTGGGGGGCTCTGAAGAGTTTGGGGGGCTCTGGGTGGGTTTGGGGGATTAGGGAGGATTTGGGGGGGGATTTGGGGGGCTCTGAGGGGGTTTGGGTGGGATTTGGGGGAGGTTTGGGGGGTCGTGAGGGGGATTGGGGGGCTCTGAGGGACTTTTGGGGGGTGTTTGGGGGAGATTTTGGGGGGGGTC
Organism: Setophaga petechia; assembly: GCA_024362935.1. Lineage (NCBI taxonomy): Eukaryota > Metazoa > Chordata > Aves > Passeriformes > Parulidae > Setophaga > Setophaga petechia. The sequence continues at coordinate 81,083 of JANCRA010000310.1, forward strand.
TGGGTGGGTTTGGGGGAATTTGGGGGGCTCTGAGGGGGATTTGGGGGGGATTTTGGGGGGATTTGTGGGGGATTTGAGGGTCTGAGGGGGATTTGGGGGTGAAATTGGGGGGTTTGAGAGATTTTGGGGTGTCGGGGGGGGATTTGGGGGGTTCTAAGGGGGATTTGGGGGGATTGGAGAGGGGGTCTGAGGGGATTTGGGGGGATTTGGGGGACCTGAAGGAGTTTGGGGGGATTTGGGGGGGATTTTGGGGGGATTTTGGGGGCTCTGAGGGAATTTGGGGGGGTTTTGGGGGATTTTGAGGGGGATTTTGGGGGCTCTAAGGGGGTTCAGTGGGGATTGGGGGTCTCTGAGGGAGTTTGGAGGGATTTGAGGGGGATTTGGGGGGGATTTGGGGGGGATTTGGGGGGCTCTGAGGGGGATTTGAGGGGGATTTGTGGGGGATTTGGGGGGGGTTGAGGGACTTTGTGGGGGATTTTGTGGGTTTGGGGGTGAAAATTGGGGGGTTTCAGAGATTTTGGGGGTGTCGGGGGGGGATTTGGGGGGTTCTACAGGGGGATTTGGGGGGATTGGAGAGGGGGTCTGAGGGGATTTTGGGGAATTTGGGGGATTTTTGGGGAGATTTTGGGGGCTCCGAGGCAGTTTGGGGGGATTTGGGAGGGGATTCGGGGGTCTCTGAAGGAGTTTTTGGGGGTCTCTAAAGGGGTTTTTGGGGGGTTTTTGGGGGGTTTTTGGGGTGCCCTGACCCCCCTCTCCCCCAGCCCCACCATGCATCTCCTCCCGGCCGCCGTCACCGCCCTTCATCTCCTCATCCTCCTCCTCCTCTTCTCATCGCCACCCCTGGATAAGGTGAGACCCCCCGGGACCCCCAGAACGACCCCCAGGTGGGTTTTGGGGGGGGTGCCAGGGGGATTTTGGGGGTCCCAGAGGTGTTTTGGGGGTCTCAGGGGGATTTTGGGGATCCCAGGGGAGTTTGGGGAGGGTCCCTGAGGTGTTTGGGGGGGGGTCCCCAGGGGGGTTTTGGGGGTCCCAGGGAGGTTTTTGGGAGTCCCAGGGGGATTTTTGGGGGTCCTAGGGAGGGTTTTGGGGGTCCCAGAAGTGTTTGGGGGGTCCCAGGGAGGTTTTTGGGGGTCTCAGGGGGATTTTAGGGGTCTCAGGGGAGTTTGGAGGGGGTCCCTGAGGTGTTTGAGGGGGTCCCAGTCGTGTTTAGGGGGTCCCAGGGGTGTTTGGGGGGTCCTAGAAAGATTTTTGGGGGTCCCAGGGGTATTTTGGGGGGGTCCCAGGGGTGTTTGGGGGGTCCTAGGGAGGTTTTTGGGGGGTCCCAGAGGTGTTTTGGGGGGTCCCAGGGGTATTTGGGGGGTCCCAGGAGTGTTTGAGGGGGGTCCCAGGGGTTTTTTTAGGGGGTCCCAGGGGTATTTTGGGAGGGTCCCAGGGGTGTTTGGGGGTTCCTAGGGAGGTTTTTGGGGGTCCCAGGGGGATTTTGGGG
>JANCRA010000311.1:0-82352 GCA_024362935.1 Setophaga petechia
ACCCTAGGCGTAAGCCTAAGCCCTAAACTGGTATACAGCCTAGGGTTAGGGACGGTCCCAAGGAAAAATGTGCGGAGGCAGCCATGTTGTGGCACTTTTTCGATCCCCTTGGGATGCCTTTGCCAGCGGAATTGTGTCTGGAGCTCAAGCCTTTCTCATTTAAAAAACCCTAACCCTAGGCGTAACCCTAACCCTAGCCCTAGCCAGGTAAATCAGCCTAGGGTTAGGGATGGCACCAAAGAAAAAGCTGTGGAGGCAGCGATGTTGTGGCACTTTTGCGCTCCCCTTGGGATACCTTTTGCAGTTGCAGTGTGCCTGGAGCTCAGGGCTTTCTGGATTAAAAAACCCTTACCCTAGGCGTAAGCCTAAGCCCTAAACTGGTCAATCAGCCTAGGGTTAGGGACGGTCCCAAGGCAAAATGTGCGGAGGCAGCCATGTTGTGGCACTTTTTCGATCCCCTTGGGATGCCTTTGCCAGCTGAATTGTGTCTGGAGGTCAAGCCTTTCTCATTTAAAAAACCCTAACCCTAGGCGTAACCCTAACCCTAGCCCTAGCCAGGTAAATCAGCCTAGGGTTAGGGATGGCACCAAAGAAAAAGCTGTGGAGGCAGCGATGTTGTGGCACTTTTGCGCTCCCCTTGGGATACCTTTTGCAGTTGCAGTGTGCCTGGAGCTCAGGGCTTTCTGGATTAAAAAGCCCTTACCCTAGGCGTAAGCCTAAGCCCTAAACTGGTCAATCAGCCTAGGGTTAGGGACGGTCCCAAGGAAAAATGTGCGGAGGCAGCCATGTTGTGGCACTTTTTCGATCCCCTTGGGATGCCTTTGCCAGCGGAATTGTGTCTGGAGCTCAAGCCTTTCCCATTTAAAAAACCCTAACCCTAGGCGTAACCCTAACCCTAGCCCTAGCCAGGTAAATCAGCCTAGGGTTAGGGATGGCACCAAAGAAAAAGCTGTGGAGGCAGCGATGTTGTGGCACTTTTGCGCTCCCCTTGGGATACCTTTTGCAGTTGCAGTGTGCCTGGAGCTCAGGGCTTTCTGGATTAAAAAGCCCTTACCCTAGGCGTAAGTCTAAGCCCTAAACTGGTCAATCAGCCTAGGGTTAGGGACGGTCCCAAGGAAAAATGTGCGGAGGCAGCCATGTTGTGGCACTTTTTCGATCCCCTTGGGATGCCTTTGCCTGCAGAATTGTGTCTGGAGCTCAAGCCTTTCTCATTTAAAAAACCCTAACCCTAGGCGTAACCCTAACCCTAGCCCTAGCCAGGTAAATCAGCCTAGGGTTAGGGATGGCACCAAAGAAAAAGCTGTGGAGGCAGCGATGTTGTGGCACTTTTGCGCTCCCCTTGGGATACCTTTTGCAGTTGCAGTGTGCCTGGAGCTCAGGGCTTTCTGGATTAAAAAACCCTTACCCTAGGCGTAAGCCTAAACCCCAAACTGGTAAACAGCCTAGGGTTAGGGACGGTCCCAAGGAAAAATGTGCGGAGGCAGCCATGTTGTGGCACTTTTTCGATCCCCTTGGGATGCCTTTGCCAGCTGAATTGTGTCTGGAGCTCAAGCCTTTCTCATTTAGAAAACCCTAACCCTAGGCGTAACCCTAACCCTAGCCCTAGCCAGGTAAATCAGCCTAGGGTTAGGGATGGCACCAAAGAAAAAGCTGTGGAGGCAGCGATGTTGTGGCACTTTTGCGCTCCCCTTGGGATACCTTTTGCAGTTGCAGTGTGCCTGGAGCTCAGGGCTTTCTGGATTAAAAAGCCCTTACCCTAGGCGTAAGCCTAAGCCCTAAACTGGTCAATCAGCCTAGGGTTAGGGACGGTCCCAAGGAAAAATGTGCGGAGGCAGCCATGTTGTGGCACTTTTTCGATCCCCTTGGGATGCCTTTGCCAGCGGAATTGTGTCTGGAGCTCAAGCCTTTCTCATTTAAAAAACCCTAACCCTAGGCGTAACCCTAACCCTAGCCCTAGCCAGGTAAATCAGCCTAGGGTTAGGGATGGCACCAAAGAAAAAGCTGTGGAGGCAGCGATGTTGTGGCACTTTTGCGCTCCCCTTGGGATACCTTTTGCAGTTGCAGTGTGCCTGGAGCTCAGGGCTTTCTGGATTAAAAAGCCCTTACCCTAGGCGTAAGCCTAAGCCCTAAACTGGTCAATCAGCCTAGGGTTAGGGACGGTCCCAAGGAAAAATGTGCGGAGGCAGCCATGTTGTGGCACTTTTTCGATCCCCTTGGGATGCCTTTGCCAGCGGAATTGTGTCTGGAGCTCAAGCCTTTCTCATTTAAAAAACCCTAACCCTAGGCGTAACCCTAACCCTAGCCCTAGCCAGGTAAATCAGCCTAGGGTTAGGGATGGCACCAAAGAAAAAGCTGTGGAGGCAGCGATGTTGTGGCACTTTTGCGCTCCCCTTGGGATACCTTTTGCAGTTGCAGTGTGCCTGGAGCTCAGGGCTTTCTGGATTAAAAAACCCTTACCCTAGGCGTAAGCCTAAGCCCTAAACTGGTCAATCAGCCTAGGGTTAGGGACGGTCCCAAGGAAAAATGTGCGGAGGCAGCCATGTTGTGGCACTTTTTCGATCCCCTTGGGATGCCTTTGCCAGCGGAACTGTGTCTGGAGCTCAAGCCTTTCTCATTTAAAAAACCCTAACCCTAGGCGTAACCCTAACCCTAGCCCTAGCCAGGTAAATCAGCCTAGGGTTAGGGATGGCACCAAAGAAAAAGCTGTGGAGGCAGCGATGTTGTGGCACTTTTGCGCTCCCCTTGGGATACCTTTTGCAGTTGCAGTGTGCCTGGAGCTCAGGGCTTTCTGGATTAAAAAACCCTTACCCTAGGCGTAAGCCTAAGCCCTAAACTGGTCAATCAGCCTAGGGTTAGGGACGGTCCCAAGGAAAAATGTGCGGAGGCAGCCATGTTGTGGCACTTTTTCGATCCCCTTGGGATGCCTTTGCCAGCGGAATTGTGTCTGGAGCTCAAGCCTTTCTCATTTAAAAAACCCTAACCCTAGGCGTAACCCTAACCCTAGCCCTAGCCAGGTAAATCAGCCTAGGGTTAGGGATGGCACCAAAGAAAAAGCTGTGGAGGCAGCGATGTTGTGGCACTTTTGCGCTCCCCTTGGGATACCTTTTGCAGTTGCAGTGTGCCTGGAGCTCAGGGCTTTCTGGATTAAAAAGCCCTTACCCTAGGCGTAAGCCTAAGCCCTAAACTGGTCAATCAGCCTAGGGTTAGGGACGGTCCCAAGGAAAAATGTGCGGAGGCAGCCATGTTGTGGCACTTTTTCGATCCCCTTGGGATGCCTTTGCCAGCGGAATTGTGTCTGGAGCTCAAGCCTTTCTCATTTAAAAAACCCTAACCCTAGGCGTAACCCTAACCCTAGCCCTAGACAGGTAAATCAGCCTAGGGTTAGGGATGGCACCAAAGAAAAAGCTGTGGAGGCAGCGATGTTGTGGCACTTTTGCGCTCCCCTTGGGATACCTTTTGCAGTTGCAGTGTGCCTGGAGCTCAGGGCTTTCTGGATTAAAAAACCCTTACCCTAGGCGTAAGCCTAAGCCCTAAACTGGTCAATCAGCCTAGGGTTAGGGACAGTCCCAAGGAAAAATGTGCGGACGCAGCCATGTTGTGGCACTTTTTCGATCCCCTTGGGATGCCTTTGCCAGCTGAATTGTGTCTGGAGGTCAAGCCTTTCTCATTTAAAAAACCCTAACCCTAGGCGTAACCCTAACCCTAGCCCTAGACAGGTAAATCAGCCTAGGGTTAGGGATGGCACCAATAAAAAAGTTTTGGAGGCAGCGATGTTGTGGCACTTTTGCGCTCCCCTTGGGATACCTTTTGCAGTTGCAGTGTGCCTGGAGCTCAGGGCTTTCTGAATTAAAAAACCCTTACCCTAGGCGTAAGCCTAGGCCCTAAACTGGTCAATCAGCCTAGGCTTAGGGACGGTCCCAAGGAAAAATGTGCGGAGGCAGCCATGTTGTGGCACTTTTTCGATCCCCTTGGGATGCCTTTGCCAGCAGAATTGTGTCTGGAGCTCAAGCCTTTCTCATTTAAAAAACCCTAACCCTAGGCGTAACCCTAACCCTAGCCCTAGCCAGGTAAATCAGCCTAGGGTTAGGGATGGCACCAAAGAAAAAGCTGTGGAGGCAGCGATGTTGTGGCACTTTTGCGCTCCCCTTGGGATACCTTTTGCAGTTGCAGTGTGCCTGGAGCTCAGGGCTTTCTGGATTAAAAAACCCTTACCCTAGGCGTAAGCCTAAGCCCTAAACTGGTATGCAGCCTAGGGTTAGGGACGGTCCCAAGGAAAAATGTGCGGAGGCAGCCATGTTGTGGCACTTTTTCGATCCCCTTGGGATGCCTTTGCCAGCTGAATTGTGTCTGGAGCTCAAGCCTTTCTCATTTAAAAAACCCTAACCCTAGGCATAACCCTAACCCTAGCCCTAGCCAGGTAAATCAGCCTAGGGTTAGGGATGGCACCAAAGAAAAAGCTGTGGAGGCAGCGATGTTGTGGCACTTTTGCGCTCCCCTTGGGATACCTTTTGCAGTTGCAGTGTGCCTGGAGCTCAGGGCTTTCTGGATTAAAAAACCCTTACCCTAGGCGTAAGCCTAAGCCCTAAACTGGTCAATCAGCCTAGGGTTAGGGACGGTCCCAAGGAAAAATGTGCGGAGGCAGCCATGTTGTGGCACTTTTTCGATCCCCTTGGGATGCCTTTGCCAGCTGAATTGTGTCTGGAGCTCAAGCCTTTCTCATTTAAAAAACCCTAACCCTAGGCGTAACCCTAACCCTAGCCCTAGCCAGGTAAATCAGCCTAGGGTTAGGGATGGCACCAAAGAAAAAGCTGTGGAGGCAGCGATGTTGTGGCACTTTTGCGCTCCCCTTGGGATACTTTTTGCAGTTGCAGTGTGCCTGGAGCTCAGGGCTTTCTGGATTAAAAAGCCCTTACCCTAGGCGTAGGCCTAAGCCCTAAACTGGTCAATCAGCCTAGGGTTAGGGACGGTCCCAAGGAAAAATGTGCGGAGGCAGCCATGTTGTGGCACTTTTTCGATCCCCTTGGGATGCCTTTGCCAGCTGAATTGTGTCTGGAGGTCAAGCCTTTCTCATTTAAAAAACCCTAACCCTAGGCGTAACCCTAACCCTAGCCCTAGCCAGGTAAATCAGCCTAGGGTTAGGGATGGCACCAAAGAAAAAGCGGTGGAGGCAGCGATGTTGTGGCACTTTTGCGCTCCCCTTGGGATACCTTTTGCAGTTGCAGTGTGCCTGGAGCTCAGGGCTTTCTGGATTAAAAAGCCCTTACCCTAGGCGTAAGCCTAAGCCCTAAACTGGTCAATCAGCCTAGGGTTAGGGACGGTCCCAAGGAAAAATGTGCGGAGGCAGCCATGTTGTGGCACTTTTTCGATCCCCTTGGGATGCCTTTGCCAGCGGAATTGTGTCTGGAGCTCAAGCCTTTCTCATTTAAAAAACCCTAACCCTAGGCGTAACCCTAACCCTAGCCCTAGCCAGGTAAATCAGCCTAGGGTTAGGGATGGCACCAAAGAAAAAGCTGTGGAGGCAGCGATGTTGTGGCACTTTTGCGCTCCCCTTGGGATACCTTTTGCAGTTGCAGTGTGCCTGGAGCTCAGGGCTTTCTGGTTTAAAAAACCCTTACCCTAGGCGTAAGCCTAAGCCCTAAACTGGTCAATCAGCCTAGGGTTAGGGATGGTCCCAAGGAAAAATGTGCGGAGGCAGCCATGTTGTGGCACTTTTTCGATCCCCTTGGGATGCCTTTGCCAGCGGAACTGTGTCTGGAGCTCAAGCCTTTCTCATTTAAAAAACCCTAACCCTAGGCGTAACCCTAACCCTAGCCCTAGCCAGGTAAATCAGCCTAGGGTTAGGGATGGCACCAAAGAAAAAGCTGTGGAGGCAGCGATGTTGTGGCACTTTTGCGCTCCCCTTGGGATACCTTTTGCAGTTGCAGTGTGCCTGGAGCTCAGGGCTTTCTGGATTAAAAAGCCCTTACCCTAGGCGTAAGCCTAAGCCCTAAACTGGTCAATCAGCCTAGGGTTAGGGACGGTCCCAAGGAAAAATGTGCGGAGGCAGCCATGTTGTGGCACTTTTTCGATCCCCTTGGGATGCCTTTGCCAGCGGAATTGTGTCTGGAGCTCAAGCCTTTCTCATTTAAAAAACCCTAACCCTAGGCGTAACCCTAACCCTAGCCCTAGCCAGGTAAATCAGCCTAGGGTTAGGGATGGCACCAAAGAAAAAGCTGTGGAGGCAGCGATGTTGTGGCACTTTTGCGCTCCCCTTGGGATACCTTTTGCAGTTGCAGTGTGCCTGGAGCTCAGGGCTTTCTGGATTAAAAAGCCCTTACCCTAGGCGTAAGCCTAAGCCCTAAACTGGTCAATCAGCCTAGGGTTAGGGACGGTCCCAAGGAAAAATGTGCGGAGGCAGCCATGTTGTGGCACTTTTTCGATCCCCTTGGGATGCCTTTGCCAGCGGAATTGTGTCTGGAGGTCAAGCCTTTCTCATTTAAAAAACCCTAACCCTAGGCGTAACCCTAACCCTAGCCCTAGACAGGTAAATCATCCTAGGGTTAGGGATGGCACCAATAAAAAAGTTTTGGAGGCAGCGATGTTGTGGCACTTTTGCGCTCCCCTTGGGATACCTTTTGCAGTTGCAGTGTGCCTGGAGCTCAGGGCTTTCTGGATTAAAAAACCCTTACCCTAGGCGTAAGCCTAGGCCCTAAACTGGTCAATCAGCCTAGGGTTAGGGACGGTCCCAAGGAAAAATGTGCGGAGGCAGCCATGTTGTGGCACTTTTTCGATCCCCTTGGGATGCCTTTGCCAGCTGAATTGTGTCTGGAGCTCAAGCCTTTCTCATTTAAAAAACCCTAACCCTAGGCGTAACCCTAACCCTAGCCCTAGACAGGTAAATCAGCCTAGGGTTAGGGATGGCACCAAAGAAAAAGCTGTGGAGGCAGCGATGTTGTGGCACTTTTGCGCTCCCCTTGGGATACCTTTTGCAGTTGCAGTGTGCCTGGAGCTCAGGGCTTTCTGGATTAAAAAGCCCTTACCCTAGGCGTAAGCCTAAGCCCTAAACTGGTCAATCAGCCTAGGGTTAGGGACGGTCCCAAGGAAAAATGTGCGGAGGCAGCCATGTTGTGGCACTTTTTCGATCCCCTTGGGATGCCTTTGCCTGCGGAATTGTGTCTGGAGCTCAAGCCTTTCTCATTTAAAAAACCCTAACCCTAGGCGTAACCCTAACCCTAGCCCTAGCCAGGTAAATCAGCCTAGGGTTAGGGATGGCACCAAAGAAAAAGCTGTGGAGGCAGCGATGTTGTGGCACTTTTGCACTCCCCTTGGGATACCTTTTGCAGTTGCAGTGTGCCTGCAGCTCAGGGCTTTCTGGATTAAAAAGCCCTTACCCTAGGCGTAAGCCTAAGCCCTAAACTGGTCAATCAGCCTAGGGTTAGGGACGGTCCCAAGGAAAAATGTGCGGAGGCAGCCATGTTGTGGCACTTTTTCGATCCCCTTGGGATGCCTTTGCCAGCGGAATTGTGTCTGGAGCTCAAGCCTTTCTCATTTAAAAAACCCTAACCCTAGGCGTAACCCTAACCCTAGGCGTAACCCTAACCCTAGCCCTAGCCAGGTAAATCAGCCTAGGGTTAGGGATGGCACCAAAGAAAAAGCTGTGGAGGCAGCGATGTTGTGGCACTTTTGCGCTCCCCTTGGGATACCTTTTGCAGTTGCAGTGTGCCTGGAGCTCAGGGCTTTCTGGTTTAAAAAACCCTTACCCTAGGCGTAAGCCTAAGCCCTAAACTGGTCAATCAGCCAAGGGTTAGGGATGGTCCCAAGGAAAAATGTGCGGAGGCAGCCATGTTGTGGCACTTTTTCGATCCCCTTGGGATGCCTTTGCCAGCGGAATTGTGTCTGGAGCTCAAGCCTTTCTCATTTAAAAAACCCTAACCCTAGGCGTAACCCTAACCCTAGCCCTAGCCAGGTAAATCAGCCTAGGGTTAGGGATGGCACCAAAGAAAAAGCTGTGGAGGCAGCGATGTTGTGGCACTTTTGCGCTCCCCTTGGGATACCTTTTGCAGTTGCAGTGTGCCTGGAGCTCAGGGCTTTCTGGTTTAAAAAACCCTTACCCTAGGCGTAAGCCTAAGCCCTAAACTGGTCAATCAGCCAAGGGTTAGGGATGGTCCCAAGGAAAAATGTGCGGAGGCAGCCATGTTGTGGCACTTTTTCGATCCCCTTGGGATGCCTTTGCCTGCGGAATTGTGTCTGGAGCTCAAGCCTTTCTCATTTAAAAAACCCTAACCCTAGGCGTAACCCTAACCCTAGCCCTAGCCAGGTAAATCAGCCTAGGGTTAGGGATGGCACCAAAGAAAAAGCTGTGGAGGCAGCGATGTTGTGGCACTTTTGCGCTCCCCTTGGGATACCTTTTGCAGTTGCAGTGTGCCTGGAGCTCAGGGCTTTCTGGATTAAAAAGCCCTTACCCTAGGCGTAAGCCTAAGCCCTAAACTGGTCAATCAGCCTAGGGTTAGGGACGGTCCCAAGGAAAAATGTGCGGAGGCAGCCATGTTGTGGCACTTTTTCGATCCCCTTGGGATGCCTTTGCCAGCGGAATTGTGTCTGGAGCTCAAGCCTTTCTCATTTAAAAAACCCTAACCCTAGGCGTAACCCTAACCCTAGCCCTAGACAGGTAAATCAGCCTAGGGTTAGGGATGGCACCAAAGAAAAAGCTGTGGAGGCAGCGATGTTGTGGCACTTTTGCGCTCCCCTTGGGATACCTTTTGCAGTTGCAGTGTGCCTGGAGCTCAGGGCTTTCTGGATTAAAAAGCCCTTACCCTAGGCGTAAGCCTAAGCCCTAAACTGGTCAATCAGCCTAGGGTTAGGGACGGTCCCAAGGCAAAATGTGCGGAGGCAGCCATGTTGTGGCACTTTTTCGATCCCCTTGGGATGCCTTTGCCCGCTGAATTGTGTCTGGAGCTCAAGCCTTTCTCATTTAAAAAACCCCAACCCTAGGCGTAACCCTAACCCTAGCCCTAGCCAGGTAAATCAGCCTAGGGTTAGGGATGGCACCAAAGAAAAAGCTGTGGAGGCAGCGATGTTGTGGCACTTTTGCGCTCCCCTTGGGATACCTTTTGCAGTTGCAGTGTGCCTGGAGCTCAGGGCTTTCTGGATTAAAAAGCCCTTACCCTAGGCGTAAGCCTAAGCCCTAAACTGGTCAATCAGCCTAGGGTTAGGGACGGTCCCAAGGAAAAATGTGCGGAGGCAGCCATGTTGTGGCACTTTTTCGATCCCCTTGGGATGCCTTTGCCAGCGGAATTGTGTCTGGAGGTCAAGCCTTTCTCATTTAAAAAACCCTAACCCTAGGCGTAACCCTAACCCTAGCCCTAGCCAGGTAAATCAGCCTAGGGTTAGGGATGGCACCAAAGAAAAAGCTGTGGAGGCAGCGATGTTGTGGCACTTTTGTGCTCCCCTTGGGATACCTTTTGCAGTTGCAGTGTGCCTGGAGCTCAGGGCTTTCTGGATTAAAAAGCCCTTACCCTAGGCGTAAGCCTAAGCCCTAAACTGGTCAATCAGCCTAGGGTTAGGGACGGTCCCAAGGAAAAATGTGCGGAGGCAGCCATGTTGTGGCACTTTTTCGATCCCCTTGGGATGCCTTTGCCTGCGGAATTGTGTCTGGAGCTCAAGCCTTTCTCATTTAAAAAACCCTAACCCTAGGCGTAACCCTAACCCTAGCCCTAGCCAGGTAAATCAGCCTAGGGTTAGGGATGGCACCAAAGAAAAAGCTGTGGAGGCAGCGATGTTGTGGCACTTTTGCGCTCCCCTTGGGATACCTTTTGCAGTTGCAGTGTGCCTGGAGCTCAGGGCTTTCTGGATTAAAAAACCCTTACCCTAGGCGTAAGCCTAAGCCCTAAACTGGTCAATCAGCCTAGGGTTAGGGATGGTCCCAAGGAAAAATGTGCGGAGGCAGCCATGTTGTGGCACTTTTTCGATCCCCTTGGGATGCCTTTGCCAGCGGAACTGTGTCTGGAGCTCAAGCCTTTCTCATTTAAAAAACCCTAACCCTAGGCGTAACCCTAACCCTAGCCCTAGCCAGGTAAATCAGCCTAGGGTTAGGGATGGCACCAAAGAAAAAGCTGTGGAGGCAGCGATGTTGTGGCACTTTTGCGCTCCCCTTGGGATACCTTTTGCAGTTGCAGTGTGCCTGGAGCTCAGGGCTTTCTGGATTAAAAAACCCTTACCCTAGGCGTAAGCCTAAGCCCTAAACTGGTCAATCAGCCTAGGGTTAGGGACGGTCCCAAGGAAAAATGTGCGGAGGCAGCCATGTTGTGGCACTTTTTCGATCCCCTTGGGATGCCTTTGCCAGCTGAATTGTGTCTGGAGCTCAAGCCTTTCTCATTTAAAAAACCCTAACCCTAGGCGTAACCCTAACCCTAGCCCTAGCCAGGTAAATCAGCCTAGGGTTAGGGATGGCACCAAAGAAAAAGCTGTGGAGGCAGCGATGTTGTGGCACTTTTGCGCTCCCCTTGGGATACCTTTTGCAGTTGCAGTGTGCCTGGAGCTCAGGGCTTTCTGGATTAAAAAGCCCTTACCCTAGGCGTAAGCCTAAGCCCTAAATTGGTCAATCAGCCTAGGGTTAGGGACGGTCCCAAGGAAAAATGTGCGGAGGCAGCCATGTTGTGGCACTTTTTCGATCCCCTTGGGATGCCTTTGCCAGCGGAATTGTGTCTGGAGGTCAAGCCTTTCTCATTTAAAAAACCCTAACCCTAGGCGTAACCCTAACCCTAGCCCTAGCCAGGTAAATCAGCCTAGGGTTAGGGATGGCACCAAAGAAAAAGCTGTGGAGGCAGCGATGTTGTGGCACTTTTGCGCTCCCCTTGGGATACCTTTTGCAGTTGCAGTGTGCCTGGAGCTCAGGGCTTTCTGGATTAAAAAACCCTTACCCTAGACGTAAGCCTAAGCCCTAAACTGGTCAATCAGCCTAGGGTTAGGGATGGTCCCAAGGAAAAATGTGCGGAGGCAGCCATGTTGTGGCACTTTTTCGATCCCCTTGGGATGCCTTTGCCAGCGGAACTGTGTCTGGAGCTCAAGCCTTTCTCATTTAAAAAACCCTAACCCTAGGCGTAACCCTAACCCTAGCCCTAGCCAGGTAAATCAGCCTAGGGTTAGGGATGGCACCAAAGAAAAAGCTGTGGAGGCAGCAATGTTGTGGCACTTTTGCGCTCCCCTTGGGATACCTTTTGCAGTTGCAGTGTGCCTGGAGCTCAGGGCTTTCTGGATTAAAAAACCCTTACCCTAGGCGTAAGCCTAAGCCCTAAACTGGTCAATCAGCCTAGGGTTAGGGACGGTCCCAAGGAAAAATGTGCGGAGGCAGCCATGTTGTGGCACTTTTTCGATCCCCTTGGGATGCCTTTGCCAGCTGAATTGTGTCTGGAGCTCAAGCCTTTCTCATTTAAAAAACCCTAACCCTAGGCGTAACCCTAACCCTAGCCCTAGCCAGGTAAATCAGCCTAGGGTTAGGGATGGCACCAAAGAAAAAGCTGTGGAGGCAGCGATGTTGTGGCACTTTTGCGCTCCCCTTGGGATACCTTTTGCAGTTGCAGTGTGCCTGGAGCTCAGGGCTTTCTGGATTAAAAAACCCTTACCCTAGGCGTAAGCCTAAGCCCTAAACTGGTCAATCAGCCTAGGGTTAGGGACGGTCCCAAGGAAAAATGTGCGGAGGCAGCCATGTTGTGGCACTTTTTCGATCCCCTTGGGATGCCTTTGCCAGCTGAATTGTGTCTGGAGCTCAAGCCTTTCTCATTTAAAAAACCCTAACCCTAGGCGTAACCCTAACCCTAGCCCTAGCCAGGTAAATCAGCCTAGGGTTAGGGATGGCACCAAAGAAAAAGCTGTGGAGGCAGCGATGTTGTGGCACTTTTGCGCTCCCCTTGGGATACCTTTTGCAGTTGCAGTGTGCCTGGAGCTCAGGGCTTTCTGGATTAAAAAGCCCTTACCCTAGGCGTAAGCCTAAGCCCTAAACTGGTCAATCAGCCTAGGGTTAGGGACGGTCCCAAGGAAAAATGTGCGGAGGCAGCCATGTTGTGGCACTTTTTCGATCCCCTTGGGATGCCTTTGCCTGCAGAATTGTGTCTGGAGCTCAAGCCTTTCTCATTTAAAAAACCCTAACCCTAGGCGTAACCCTAACCCTAGCCCTAGCCTGGTAAATCAGCCTAGGGTTAGGGATGGCACCAAAGAAAAAGCTGTGGAGGCAGCGATGTTGTGGCACTTTTGCGCTCCCCTTGGGATAGCTTTTGCAGTTGCAGTGTGCCTGGAGCTCAGGGCTTTCTGGATTAAAAAGCCCTTACCCTAGGCGTAAGCCTAAGCCCTAAACTGGTCAATCAGCCTAGGGTTAGGGACGGTCCCAAGGAAAAATGTGCGGAGGCAGCCATGTTGTGGCACTTTTTCGATCCCCTTGGCATGCCTTTGCCTGCGGAATTGTGTCTGGAGATCAAGCCTTTCTCATTTAAAAAACCCTAACCCTAGGCGTAACCCTAACCCTAGCCCTAGACAGGTGAATCAGCCTAGGGTTAGGGATGGCACCAAAGAAAAAGCTGTGGAGGCAGCGATGTTGTGGCACTTTTGCGCTCCCCTTGGGATACCTTTTGCAGTTGCAGTGTGCCTGGAGCTCAGGGCTTTCTGGATTAAAAAGCCCTTACCCTAGGCGTAAGCCTAAGCCCTAAACTGGTCAATCAGCCTAGGGTTAGGGATGGTCCCAAGGAAAAATGTGCGGAGGCAGCCATGTTGTGGCACTTTTTCGATCCCCTTGGGATGCCTTTGCCAGCGGAACTGTGTCTGGAGCTCAAGCCTTTCTCATTTAAAAAACCCTAACCCTAAGCGTAACCCTAACCCTAGCCCTAGCCAGGTAAATCAGCCTAGGGTTAGGGATGGCACCAAAGAAAAAGCTGTGGAGGCAGCGATGTTGTGGCACTTTTGCGCTCCCCTTGGGATACCTTTTGCAGTTGCAGTGTGCCTGGAGCTCAGGGCTTTCTGGATTAAAAAGCCCTTACCCTAGGCGTAAGCCTAAGCCCTAAACTGGTCAATCAGCCTAGGGTTAGGGACGGTCCCAAGGAAAAATGTGCGGAGGCAGCCATGTTGTGGCACTTTTTCAATCCCCTTGGGATGCCTTTGCCAGCTGAATTGTGTCTGGAGCTCAAGCCTTTCTCATTTAAAAAACCCTAACCCTAGGCGTAACCCTAACCCTAGCCCTAGCCAGGTAAATCAGCCTAGGGTTAGGGATGGCACCAAAGAAAAAGCTGTGGAGGCAGCGATGTTGTGGCACTTTTGCGCTCCCCTTGGGATACCTTTTGCAGTTGCAGTGTGCCTGGAGCTCAGGGCTTTCTGGATTAAAAAGCCCTTACCCTAGGCGTAAGCCTAAGCCCTAAACTGGTCAATCAGCCTAGGGTTAGGGATGGTCCCAAGGAAAAATGTGCGGAGGCAGCCATGTTGTGGCACTTTTTCGATCCCCTTGGGATGCCTTTGCCAGCTGAATTGTGTCTGGAGCTCAAGCCTTTCTCATTTAAAAAACCCTAACCCTAGGCGTAACCCTAACCCTAGCCCTAGCCAGGTAAATCAGCCTAGGGTTAGGGATGGCACCAAAGAAAAAGCTGTGGAGGCAGCGATGTTGTGGCACTTTTGCGCTCCCCTTGGGATACCTTTTGCAGTTGCAGTGTGCCTGGAGCTCAGGGCTTTCTGGATTAAAAAACCCTTACCCTAGGCGTAAGCCTAAGCCCTAAACTGGTCAATCAGCCTAGGGTTAGGGACGGTCCCAAGGAAAAATGTGCGGAGGCAGCCATGTTGTGGCACTTTTTCGATCCCCTTGGGATGCCTTTGCCAGCGGAACTGTGTCTGGAGCTCAAGCCTTTCTCATTTAAAAAACCCTAACCCTAGGCGTAACCCTAACCCTAGCCCTAGCCAGGTAAATCAGCCTAGGGTTAGGGATGGCACCAAAGAAAAAGCTGTGGAGGCAGCGATGTTGTGGCACTTTTGCGCTCCCCTTGGGATACCTTTTGCAGTTGCAGTGTGCCTGGAGCTCAGGGCTTTCTGGATTAAAAAACCCTTACCCTAGGCGTAAGCCTAAGCCCTAAACTGGTCAATCAGCCTAGGGTTAGGGACGGTCCCAAGGAAAAATGTGCGGAGGCAGCCATGTTGTGGCACTTTTTCGATCCCCTTGGGATGCCTTTGCCAGCTGAATTGTGTCTGGAGCTCAAGCCTTTCTCATTTAAAAAACCCTAACCCTAGGCGTAACCCTAACCCTAGCCCTAGCCAGGTAAATCAGCCTAGGGTTAGGGATGGCACCAAAGAAAAAGCTGTGGAGGCAGCGATGTTGTGGCACTTTTGCGCTCCCCTTGGGATACCTTTTGCAGTTGCAGTGTGCCTGGAGCTCAGGGCTTTCTGGATTAAAAAACCCTTACCCTAGGCGTAAGCCTAAGCCCTAAACTGGTCAATCAGCCTAGGGTTAGGGACGGTCCCAAGGAAAAATGTGCGGAGGCAGCCATGTTGTGGCACTTTTTCGATCCCCTTGGGATGCCTTTGCCAGCTGAATTGTGTCTGGAGCTCAAGCCTTTCTCATTTAAAAAACCCTAACCCTAGGCGTAACCCTAACCCTAGCCCTAGCCAGGTAAATCAGCCTAGGGTTAGGGATGGCACCAAAGAAAAAGCTGTGGAGGCAGCGATGTTGTGGCACTTTTGCGCTCCCCTTGGGATACCTTTTGCAGTTGCAGTGTGCCTGGAGCTCAGGGCTTTCTGGATTAAAAAGCCCTTACCCTAGGCGTAAGCCTAAGCCCTAAACTGGTCAATCAGCCTAGGGTTAGGGACGGTCCCAAGGAAAAATGTGCGGAGGCAGCCATGTTGTGGCACTTTTTCGATCCCCTTGGGATGCCTTTGCCTGCAGAATTGTGTCTGGAGCTCAAGCCTTTCTCATTTAAAAAACCCTAACCCTAGGCGTAACCCTAACCCTAGCCCTAGCCTGGTAAATCAGCCTAGGGTTAGGGATGGCACCAAAGAAAAAGCTGTGGAGGCAGCGATGTTGTGGCACTTTTGCGCTCCCCTTGGGATAGCTTTTGCAGTTGCAGTGTGCCTGGAGCTCAGGGCTTTCTGGATTAAAAAGCCCTTACCCTAGGCGTAAGCCTAAGCCCTAAACTGGTCAATCAGCCTAGGGTTAGGGACGGTCCCAAGGAAAAATGTGCGGAGGCAGCCATGTTGTGGCACTTTTTCGATCCCCTTGGGATGCCTTTGCCTGCGGAATTGTGTCTGGAGATCAAGCCTTTCTCATTTAAAAAACCCTAACCCTAGGCGTAACCCTAACCCTTGCCCTAGACAGGTGAATCAGCCTAGGGTTAGGGATGGCACCAAAGAAAAAGCTGTGGAGGCAGCGATGTTGTGGCACTTTTGCGCTCCCCTTGGGATACCTTTTGCAGTTGCAGTGTGCCTGGAGCTCAGGGCTTTCTGGATTAAAAAGCCCTTACCCTAGGCGTAAGCCTAAGCCCTAAACTGGTCAATCAGCCTAGGGTTAGGGATGGTCCCAAGGAAAAATGTGCGGAGGCAGCCATGTTGTGGCACTTTTTCGATCCCCTTGGGATGCCTTTGCCAGCGGAACTGTGTCTGGAGCTCAAGCCTTTCTCATTTAAAAAACCCTAACCCTAAGCGTAACCCTAACCCTAGCCCTAGCCAGGTAAATCAGCCTAGGGTTAGGGATGGCACCAAAGAAAAAGCTGTGGAGGCAGCGATGTTGTGGCACTTTTGCGCTCCCCTTGGGATACCTTTTGCAGTTGCAGTGTGCCTGGAGCTCAGGGCTTTCTGGATTAAAAAGCCCTTACCCTAGGCGTAAGCCTAAGCCCTAAACTGGTCAATCAGCCTAGGGTTAGGGACGGTCCCAAGGAAAAATGTGCGGAGGCAGCCATGTTGTGGCACTTTTTCAATCCCCTTGGGATGCCTTTGCCAGCTGAATTGTGTCTGGAGCTCAAGCCTTTCTCATTTAAAAAACCCTAACCCTAGGCGTAACCCTAACCCTAGCCCTAGCCAGGTAAATCAGCCTAGGGTTAGGGATGGCACCAAAGAAAAAGCTGTGGAGGCAGCGATGTTGTGGCACTTTTGCGCTCCCCTTGGGATACCTTTTGCAGTTGCAGTGTGCCTGGAGCTCAGGGCTTTCTGGATTAAAAAGCCCTTACCCTAGGCGTAAGCCTAAGCCCTAAACTGGTCAATCAGCCTAGGGTTAGGGATGGTCCCAAGGAAAAATGTGCGGAGGCAGCCATGTTGTGGCACTTTTTCGATCCCCTTGGGATGCCTTTGCCAGCTGAATTGTGTCTGGAGCTCAAGCCTTTCTCATTTAAAAAACCCTAACCCTAGGCGTAACCCTAACCCTAGCCCTAGCCAGGTAAATCAGCCTAGGGTTAGGGATGGCACCAAAGAAAAAGCTGTGGAGGCAGCGATGTTGTGGCACTTTTGCGCTCCCCTTGGGATACCTTTTGCAGTTGCAGTGTGCCTGGAGCTCAGGGCTTTCTGGATTAAAAAACCCTTACCCTAGGCGTAAGCCTAAGCCCTAAACTGGTCAATCAGCCTAGGGTTAGGGACGGTCCCAAGGAAAAATGTGCGGAGGCAGCCATGTTGTGGCACTTTTTCGATCCCCTTGGGATGCCTTTGCCAGCGGAACTGTGTCTGGAGCTCAAGCCTTTCTCATTTAAAAAACCCTAACCCTAGGCGTAACCCTAACCCTAGCCCTAGCCAGGTAAATCAGCCTAGGGTTAGGGATGGCACCAAAGAAAAAGCTGTGGAGGCAGCGATGTTGTGGCACTTTTGCGCTCCCCTTGGGATACCTTTTGCAGTTGCAGTGTGCCTGGAGCTCAGGGCTTTCTGGATTAAAAAGCCCTTACCCTAGGCGTAAGCCTAAGCCCTAAACTGGTCAATCAGCCTAGGGTTAGGGACGGTCCCAAGGAAAAATGTGCGGAGGCAGCCATGTTGTGGCACTTTTTCGATCCCCTTGGGATGCCTTTGCCAGCTGAATTGTGTCTGGAGCTCAAGCCTTTCTCATTTAAAAAACCCTAACCCTAGGCGTAACCCTAACCCTAGCCCTAGCCAGGTAAATCAGCCTAGGGTTAGGGATGGCACCAAAGAAAAAGCTGTGGAGGGCAGCGATGTTGTGGCACTTTTGCGCTCCCCTTGGGATACCTTTTGCAGTTGCAGTGTGCCTGGAGCTCAGGGCTTTCTGGATTAAAAAACCCTTACCCTAGGCGTAAGCCTAAGCCCTAAACTGGTCAATCAGCCTAGGGTTAGGGATGGTCCCAAGGAAAAATGTGCGGAGGCAGCCATGTTGTGGCACTTTTTCGATCCCCTTGGGATGCCTTTGCCAGCGGAACTGTGTCTGGAGCTCAAGCCTTTCTCATTTAAAAAACCCTAACCCTAAGCGTAACCCTAACCCTAGCCCTAGCCAGGTAAATCAGCCTAGGGTTAGGGATGGCACCAAAGAAAAAGCTGTGGAGGCAGCGATGTTGTGGCACTTTTGCGCTCCCCTTGGGATACCTTTTGCAGTTGCAGTGTGCCTGGAGCTCAGGGCTTTCTGGATTAAAAAGCCCTTACCCTAGGCGTAAGCCTAAGCCCTAAACTGGTCAATCAGCCTAGGGTTAGGGACGGTCCCAAGGAAAAATGTGCGGAGGCAGCCATGTTGTGGCACTTTTTCGATCCCCTTGGGATGCCTTTGCCTGCAGAATTGTGTCTGGAGCTCAAGCCTTTCTCATTTAAAAAACCATAACCCTAGGCGTAACCCTAACCCTAGCCCTAGCCAGGTAAATCAGCCTAGGGTTAGGGATGGCACCAAAGAAAAAGCTGTGGAGGCAGCGATGTTGTGGCACTTTTGCGCTCCCCTTGGGATACCTTTTGCAGTTGCAGTGTGCCTGGAGCTCAGGGCTTTCTGGATTAAAAAGCCCTTACCCTAGGCGTAAGCCTAATCCCTAAACTGGTCAATCAGCCTAGGGTTAGGGATGGTCCCAAGGAAAAATGTGCGGAGGCAGCCATGTTGTGGCACTTTTTCGATCCCCTTGGGATGCCTTTGCCAGCGGAACTGTGTCTGGAGCTCAAGCCTTTCTCATTTAAAAAACCCTAACCCTAGGCGTAACCCTAACCCTAGCCCTAGCCAGGTAAATCAGCCTAGGGTTAGGGATGGCACCAAAGAAAAAGCTGTGGAGGCAGCGATGTTGTGGCACTTTTGCGCTCCCCTTGGGATACCTTTTGCAGTTGCAGTGTGCCTGGAGCTCAGGGCTTTCTGGATTAAAAAACCCTTACCCTAGGCGTAAGCCTAAGCCCTAAACTGGTCAATCAGCCTAGGGTTAGGGACGGTCCCAAGGAAAAATGTGCGGAGGCAGCCATGTTGTGGCACTTTTTCGATCCCCTTGGGATGCCTTTGCCTGCGGAATTGTGTCTGGAGCTCAAGCCTTTCTCATTTAAAAAACCCTAACCCTAGGCGTAACCCTAACCCTAGCCCTAGCCAGGTAAATCAGCCTAGGGTTAGGGATGGCACCAAAGAAAAAGCTGTGGAGGCAGCGATGTTGTGGCACTTTTGCGCTCCCCTTGGGATACCTTTTGCAGTTGCAGTGTGCCTGGAGCTCAGGGCTTTCTGGATTAAAAAACCCTTACCCTAGGCGTAAGCCTAAACCCTAAACTGGTAAACAGCCTAGGGTTAGGGACGGTCCCAAGGAAAAATGTGCGGAGGCAGCCATGTTGTGGCACTTTTTCGATCCCCTTGGGATGCCTTTGCCTGCGGAATTGTGTCTGGAGGTCAAGCCTTTCTCATTTAAAAAACCCTAACCCTAGGCGTAACCCTAACCCTAGCCCTAGCCAGGTAAATCAGCCTAGGGTTAGGGATGGCACCAAAGAAAAAGCTGTGGAGGCAGCGATGTTGTGGCACTTTTGCGCTCCCCTTGGGATACCTTTTGCAGTTGCAGTGTGCCTGGAGCTCAGGGCTTTCTGGATTAAAAACCCTTACCCTAGGCGTAAGCCTAAACCCTTAACTGGTAAACAGCCTATGGTTAGGGACGGTCCCAAGGAAAAATGTGCGGAGGCAGCCATGTTGTGGCACTTTTTCGATCCCCTTGGGATGCCTTTGCCTGCGGAATTGTGTCTGGAGCTCAAGCCTTTCTCATTTAAAAAACCCTAACCCTAGGCGTAACCCTAACCCTAGCCCTAGCCAGGTAAATCAGCCTAGGGTTAGGGATGGCACCAAAGAAAAAGCTGTGGAGGCAGCGATGTTGTGGCACTTTTGCGCTCCCCTTGGGATACCTTTTGCAGTTGCAGTGTGCCTGGAGCTCAGGGCTTTCTGGATTAAAAAGCCCTTACCCTAAACGTAAGCCTAAGCCCTAAACTGGTCAATCAGCCTAGGGTTAGGGACGGTCCCAAGGAAAAATGTGCGGAGGCAGCCATGTTGTGGCACTTTTTCGATCCCCTTGGGATGCCTTTGCCCGCTGAATTGTGTCTGGAGCTCAAGCCTTTCTCATTTAAAAAACCCTAACCCTAGGCGTAACCCTAACCCTAGCCCTAGCCAGGTAAATCAGCCTAGGGTTAGGGATGGCACCAAAGAAAAAGCTGTGGAGGCAGCGATGTTGTGGCACTTTTGCGCTCCCCTTGGGATACCTTTTGCAGTTGCAGTGTGCCTGGAGCTCAGGGCTTTCTGGATTAAAAAACCCTTACCCTAGGCGTAAGCCTAAGCCCTAAACTGGTATACAGCTTTGGGTTAGGGACGGTCCCAAGGAAAAATGTGCGGAGGCAGCCATGTTGTGGCACTTTTTCGATCCCCTTGGGATGCCTTTGCCAGCTGAATTGTGTCTGGAGCTCAAGCCTTTCTCATTTAAAAAACCCTAACCCTAGGCGTAACCCTAACCCTAGCCCTAGCCAGGTGAATCAGCCTAGGGTTAGGGATGGCACCAAAGAAAAAGCTGTGGAGGCAGCGATGTTGTGGCACTTTTGCGCTCCCCTTGGGATACCTTTTGCAGTTGCAGTGTGCCTGGAGCTCAGGGCTTTCTGGATTAAAAAGCCCTTACCCTAGGCGTAAGCCTAAGCCCTAAACTGGTCAATCAGCCTAGGGTTAGGGACGGTCCCAAGGAAAAATGTGCGGACGCAGCCATGTTGTGGCACTTTTTCGATCCCCTTGGGATGCCTTTGCCAGCGGAATTGTGTCTGGAGCTCAAGCCTTTCTCATTTAAAAAACCCTAACCCTAGGCGTAACCCTAACCCTAGCCCTAGCCAGGTAAATCAGCCTAGGGTTAGGGATGGCACCAAAGAAAAAGCTGTGGAGGCAGCGATGTTGTGGCACTTTTGCGCTCCCCTTGGGATACTTTTTGCAGTTGCAGTGTGCCTGGAGCTCAGGGCTTTCTGGATTAAAAAACCCTTACCCTAGGCGTAAGCCTAAGCCCTAAACTGGTCAATCAGCCTAGGGTTAGGGACGGTCCCAAGGAAAAATGTGCGGAGGCAGTCATGTTGTGGCACTTTTTCGATCCCCTTAGGATGCCTTTGCCAGCGGAACTGTGTCTGGAGCTCAAGCCTTTCTCATTTAAAAAACCCTAACCCTAGGCGTAACCCTAACCCTAGCCCTAGCCAGGTAAATAAGCCTAGGGTTAGGGATGGCACCAAAGAAAAAGCTGTGGAGGCAGCGATGTTGTGGCACTTTTGCGCTCCCCTTGGGATACCTTTTGCAGTTGCAGTGTGCCTGGAGCTCAGGGCTTTCTGGATTAAAAAACCCTTACCCTAGGCGTAAGCCTAAACCCTAAACTGGTAAACAGCCTAGGGTTAGGGACGGTCCCAAGGAAAAATGTGCGGAGGCAGCCATGTTGTGGCACTTTTTCGATCCCCTTGGGATGCCTTTGCCTGCGGAATTGTGTCTGGAGGTCAAGCCTTTCTCATTTAAAAAACCCTAACCCTAGGCGTAACCCTAACCCTAGCCCTAGCCAGGTAAATCAGCCTAGGGTTAGGGATGGCACCAAAGAAAAAGCTGTGGAGGCAGCGATGTTGTGGCACTTTTGCGCTCCCCTTGGGATACCTTTTGCAGTTGCAGTGTGCCTGGAGCTCAGGGCTTTCTGGATTAAAAAGCCCTTACCCTAAGCGTAAGCCTAAGCCCTAAACTGGTCAATCAGCCTAGGGTTAGGGACGGTCCCAAGGAAAAATGTGCGGACGCAGCCATGTTGTGGCACTTTTTCGATCCCCTTGGGATGCCTTTGCCCGCTGAATTGTGTCTGGAGCTCAAGCCTTTCTCATTTAAAAAACCCTAACCCTAGGCGTAACCCTAACCCTAGCCCTAGCCAGGTAAATCAGCCTAGGGTTAGGGATGGCACCAAAGAAAAAGCTGTGGAGGCAGCGATGTTGTGGCACTTTTGCG
The DNA here is from genome assembly GCA_024362935.1 of Setophaga petechia. Lineage (NCBI taxonomy): Eukaryota > Metazoa > Chordata > Aves > Passeriformes > Parulidae > Setophaga > Setophaga petechia. Next base: position 21,353 of record JANCRA010000311.1, read on the forward strand.
CTCCCCTTGGGATACCTTTTGCAGTTGCAGTGTGCCTGGAGCTCAGGGCTTTCTGGATTAAAAAGCCCTTACCCTAGGCGTAAGCCTAAGCCCTAAACTGGTATACAGCCTAGGGTTAGGGACGGTCCCAAGGAAAAATGTGCGGAGGCAGCCATGTTGTGGCACTTTTTCGATCCCCTTGGGATGCCTTTGCCAGCTGAATTGTGTCTGGAGCTCAAGCCTTTCTCATTTAAAAAACCCTAACCCTAGGCGTAACCCTAACCCTAGCCCTAGCCAGGTAAATCAGCCTAGGGTTAGGGATGGCACCAAAGAAAAAGCTGTGGAGGCAGCGATGTTGTGGCACTTTTGCGCTCCCCTTGGGATACCTTTTGCAGTTGCAGTGTGCCTGGAGCTCAGGGCTTTCTGGATTAAAAAGCCCTTACCCTAGGCGTAAGCCTAAGCCCTAAACTGGTCAATCAGCCTAGGGTTAGGGACGGTCCCAAGGAAAAATGTGCGGAGGCAGCCATGTTGTGGCACTTTTTCGATCCCCTTGGGATGCCTTTGCCAGCGGAATTGTGTCTGGAGCTCAAGCCTTTCTCATTTAAAAAACCCTAACCCTAGGCGTAACCCTAACCCTCGCCCTAGCCAGGTAAATCAGCCTAGGGTTAGGGATGGCACCAAAGAAAAAGCTGTGGAGGCAGCGATGTTGTGGCACTTTTGCGCTCCCCTTGGGATACTTTTTGCAGTTGCAGTGTGCCTGGAGCTCAGGGCTTTCTGGATTAAAAAGCCCTTACCCTAGGCGTAGGCCTAAGCCCTAAACTGGTATACAGCCTAGGGTTAGGGACGGTCCCAAGGAAAAATGTGCGGAGGCAGCCATGTTGTGGCACTTTTTCGATCCCCTTGGGATGCCTTTGCCAGCTGAATTGTGTCTGGAGCTCAAGCCTTTCTCATTTAAAAAACCCTAACCCTAGGCGTAACCCTAACCCTAGCCCTAGCCAGGTAAATCAGCCTAGGGTTAGGGATGGCACCAAAGAAAAAGCTGTGGAGGCAGCGATGTTGTGGCACTTTTGCGCTCCCCTTGGGATACCTTTTGCAGTTGCAGTGTGCCTGGAGCTCAGGGCTTTCTGGATTAAAAAGCCCTTACCCTAGGCGTAAGCCTAAGCCCTAAACTGGTCAATCAGCCTAGGGTTAGGGACGGTCCCAAGGAAAAATGTGCGGACGCAGCCATGTTGTGGCACTTTTTCGATCCCCTTGGGATGCCTTTGCCAGCGGAATTGTGTCTGGAGCTCAAGCCTTTCTCATTTAAAAAACCCTAACCCTAGGCGTAACCCTAACCCTCGCCCTAGCCAGGTAAATCAGCCTAGGGTTAGGGATGGCACCAAAGAAAAAGCTGTGGAGGCAGCGATGTTGTGGCACTTTTGCGCTCCCCTTGGGATACTTTTTGCAGTTGCAGTGTGCCTGGAGCTCAGGGCTTTCTGGATTAAAAAGCCCTTACCCTAGGCGTAGGCCTAAGCCCTAAACTGGTCAATCAGCCTAGGGTTAGGGACGGTTCCAAGGAAAAATGTGCGGAGGCAGCCATGTTGTGGCACTTTTTCGATCCCCTTGGGATGCCTTTGCCTGCGGAATTGTGTCTGGAGATCAAGCCTTTCTCATTTAAAAAACCCTAACCCTAGGCGTAACCCTAACCCTAGCCCTAGCCAGGTAAATCAGCCTAGGGTTAGGGATGGCACCAAAGAAAAAGCTGTGGAGGCAGCGATGTTGTGGCACTTTTGCGCTCCCCTTGGGATACCTTTTGCAGTTGCAGTGTGCCTGGAGCTCAGGGCTTTCTGGATTAAAAAACCCTTACCCTAGGCGTAAGCCTAAGGCCTAAACTGGTCAATCAGCCTAGGGTTAGGGACGGTCCCAAGGAAAAATGTGCGGAGGCAGCCATGTTGTGGCACTTTTTCGATCCCCTTGGGATGCCTTTGCCAGCTGAATTGTGTCTGGAGCTCAAGCCTTTCTCATTTAAAAAACCCTAACCCTAGGCGTAACCCTAACCCTAGCCCTAGCCAGGTAAATCAGCCTAGGGTTAGGGATGGCACCAAAGAAAAAGCTGTGGAGGCAGCGATGTTGTGGCACTTTTGCGCTCCCCTTGGGATACCTTTTGCAGTTGCAGTGTGCCTGGAGCTCAGGGCTTTCTGGATTAAAAAGCCCTTACCCTAGGCGTAAGCCTAAGCCCTAAACTGGTCAATCAGCCTAGGGTTAGGGACGGTCCCAAGGAAAAATGTGCGGAGGCAGCCATGTTGTGGCACTTTTTCGATCCCCTTGGGATGCCTTTGCCAGCTGAATTGTGTCTGGAGATCAAGCCTTTCTCATTTAAAAAGCCCTAACCCTAGGCGTAACCCTTACCCTAGCCCTAGCCAGGTAAATCAGCCTAGGGTTAGGGATGGCACCAAAGAAAAAGCTGTGGAGGCAGCGATGTTGTGGCACTTTTGCGCTCCCCTTGGGATACCTTTTGCAGTTGCAGTGTGCCTGGAGCTCAGGGCTTTCTGGATTAAAAAACCCTTACCCTAGGCGTAAGCCTAAGCCCTAAACTGGTCAATCAGCCTAGGGTTAGGGACAGTCCCAAGGAAAAATGTGCGGACGCAGCCATGTTGTGGCACTTTTTCGATCCCCTTGGGATGCCTTTGCCAGCTGAATTGTGTCTGGAGGTCAAGCCTTTCTCATTTAAAAAACCCTAACCCTAGGCGTAACCCTAACCCTAGCCCTAGACAGGTAAATCAGCCTAGGGTTAGGGATGGCACCAAAGAAAAAGCTGTGGAGGCAGCGATGTTGTGGCACTTTTGCGCTCCCATTGGGATACCTTTTGCAGTTGCAGTGTGCCTGGAGCTCAGGGCTTTCTGGATTAAAAAGCCCTTACCCTAGGCGTAAGCCTAAGCCCTAAACTGGTCAATCAGCCTAGGGTTAGGGACGGTCCCAAGGAAAAATGTGCGGAGGCAGCCATGTTGTGGCACTTTTTCGATCCCCTTGGGATGCCTTTGCCAGCTGAATTGTGTCTGGAGCTCAAGCCTTTCTCATTTAAAAAACCCTAACCCTAGGCGTAACCCTAACCCTAGCCCTAGCCAGGTAAATCAGCCTAGGGTTAGGGATGGCACCAAAGAAAAAGCTGTGGAGGCAGCGATGTTGTGGCACTTTTGCGCTCCCCTTGGGATACCTTTTGCAGTTGCAGTGTGCCTGGAGCTCAGGGCTTTCTGGATTAAAAAGCCCTTACCCTAGGCGTAAGCCTAAGCCCTAAACTGGTCAATCAGCCTAGGGTTAGGGACGGTCCCAAGGAAAAATGTGCGGAGGCAGCCATGTTGTGGCACTTTTTCGATCCCCTTGGGATGCCTTTGCCAGCTGAATTGTGTCTGGAGATCAAGCCTTTCTCATTTAAAAAGCCCTAACCCTAGGCGTAACCCTTACCCTAGCCCTAGCCAGGTAAATCAGCCTAGGGTTAGGGATGGCACCAAAGAAAAAGCTGTGGAGGCAGCGATGTTGTGGCACTTTTGCGCTCCCCTTGGGATACCTTTTGCAGTTGCAGTGTGCCTGGAGCTCAGGGCTTTCTGGATTAAAAAACCCTTACCCTAGGCGTAAGCCTAAGCCCTAAACTGGTCAATCAGCCTAGGGTTAGGGACAGTCCCAAGGAAAAATGTGCGGACGCAGCCATGTTGTGGCACTTTTTCGATCCCCTTGGGATGCCTTTGCCAGCTGAATTGTGTCTGGAGGTCAAGCCTTTCTCATTTAAAAAACCCTAACCCTAGGCGTAACCCTAACCCTAGCCCTAGACAGGTAAATCAGCCTAGGGTTAGGGATGGCACCAAAGAAAAAGCTGTGGAGGCAGCGATGTTGTGGCACTTTTGCGCTCCCCTTGGGATACCTTTTGCAGTTGCAGTGTGCCTGGAGCTCAGGGCTTTCTGGATTAAAAAGCCCTTACCCTAGGCGTAAGCCTAAGCCCTAAACTGGTCAATCAGCCTAGGGTTAGGGACGGTCCCAAGGAAAAATGTGCGGAGGCAGCCATGTTGTGGCACTTTTTCGATCCCCTTGGGATGCCTTTGCCTGCGGAATTGTGTCTGGAGATCAAGCCTTTCTCATTTAAAAAGCCCTAACCCTAGGCGTAACCCTAACCCTAGCCCTAGCCAGGTAAATCAGCCTAGGGTTAGGGATGGCACCAAAGAAAAAGCTGTGGAGGCAGCGATGTTGTGGCACTTTTGCGCTCCCCTTGGGATACCTTTTGCAGTTGCAGTGTGCCTGGAGCTCAGGGCTTTCTGGATTAAAAAACCCTTACCCTAGGCGTAAGCCTGAGCCCTAAACTGGTCAATCAGCCTAGGGTTAGGGACAGTCCCAAGGAAAAATGTGCGGACGCAGCCATGTTGTGGCACTTTTTCGATCCCCTTGGGATGCCTTTGCCAGCTGAATTGTGTCTGGAGGTCAAGCCTTTCTCATTTAAAAAACCCTAACCCTAGGCGTAACCCTAACCCTAGCCCTAGACAGGTAAATCAGCCTAGGGTTCGGGATGGCCTCAAAGAAAAAGCTGTGGAGGCAGCGATGTTGTGGCACTTTTGCGCTCCCCTTGGGATACCTTTTGCAGTTGCAGTGTGCCTGGAGCTCAGGGCTTTCTGGATTAAAAAGCCCTTACCCTAGGCGTAAGCCTAAGCCCTAAACTGGTCAATCAGCCTAGGGTTAGGGACGGTCCCAAGGAAAAATGTGCGGAGGCAGCCATGTTGTGGCACTTTTTCGATCCCCTTGGGATGCCTTTGCCAGCGGAATTGTGTCTGGAGCTCAAGCCTTTCTCATTTAAAAAACCCTAACCCTAGGCGTAACCCTAACCCTAGCCCTAGCCAGGTAAATCAGCCTAGGGTTAGGGATGGCACCAAAGAAAAAGCTGTGGAGGCAGCGATGTTGTGGCACTTTTGCGCTCCCCTTGGGATACCTTTTGCAGTTGCAGTGTGCCTGGAGCTCAGGGCTTTCTGGATTAAAAAACCCTTACCCTAGGCGTAAGCCTAAGCCCTAAACTGGTCAATCAGCCTAGGGTTAGGGACGGTCCCAAGGAAAAATGTGCGGAGGCAGCCATGTTGTGGCACTTTTTCGATCCCCTTGGGATGCCTTTGCCAGCGGAACTGTGTCTGGAGCTCAAGCCTTTCTCATTTAAAAAACCCTAACCCTAGGCGTAACCCTAACCCTAGCCCTAGCCAGGTAAATCAGCCTAGGGTTAGGGATGGCACCAAAGAAAAAGCTGTGGAGGCAGCGATGTTGTGGCACTTTTGCGCTCCCCTTGGGATACCTTTTGCAGTTGCAGTGTGCCTGGAGCTCAGGGCTTTCTGGATTAAAAAACCCTTACCCTAGGCGTAAGCCTAAGCCCTAAACTGGTCAATCAGCCTAGGGTTAGGGACGGTCCCAAGGAAAAATGTGCGGAGGCAGCCATGTTGTGGCACTTTTTCGATCCCCTTGGGATGCCTTTGCCAGCTGAATTGTGTCTGGAGGTCAAGCCTTTCTCATTTAAAAAACCCTAACCCTAGGCGTAACCCTAACCCTAGCCCTAGCCAGGTAAATCAGCCTAGGGTTAGGGATGGCACCAAAGAAAAAGCTGTGGAGGCAGCGATGTTGTGGCACTTTTGCGCTCCCCTTGGGATACCTTTTGCAGTTGCAGTGTGCCTGGAGCTCAGGGCTTTCTGGATTAAAAAGCCCTTACCCTAGGCGTAAGCCTAAGCCCTAAACTGGTCAATCAGCCTAGGGTTAGGGACAGTCCCAAGGAAAAATGTGCGGAGGCAGCCATGTTGTGGCACTTTTTCGATCCCCTTGGGATGCCTTTGCCAGCGGAATTGTGTCTGGAGCTCAAGCCTTTCTCATTTAAAAAACCCTAACCCTAGGCGTAACCCTAACCCTAGTCCTAGCCAGGTAAATCAGCCTAGGGTTAGGGATGGCACCAAAGAAAAAGCTGTGGAGGCAGCGATGTTGTGGCACTTTTGCGCTCCCCTTGGGATACCTTTTGCAGTTGCAGTGTGCCTGGAGCTCAGGGCTTTCTGGATTAAAAAACCCTTACCCTAGGCGTAGGCCTAAGCCCTAAACTGGTCAATCAGCCTAGGGTTAGGGACGGTCCCAAGGAAAAATGTGCGGAGGCAGTCATGTTGTGGCACTTTTTCGATCCCCTTAGGATGCCTTTGCCAGCGGAACTGTGTCTGGAGCTCAAGCCTTTCTCATTTAAAAAACCCTAACCCTAGGCGTAACCCTAACCCTAGCCCTAGCCAGGTAAATCAGCCTAGGGTTAGGGATGGCACCAAAGAAAAAGCTGTGGAGGCAGCGATGTTGTGGCACTTTTGCGCTCCCCTTGGGATACCTTTTGCAGTTGCAGTGTGCCTGGAGCTCAGGGCTTTCTGGATTAAAAAGCCCTTACCCTAGGCGTAAGCCTAAGCCCTAAACTGGTCAATCAGCCTAGGGTTAGGGACGGTCCCAAGGAAAAATGTGCGGAGGCAGCCATGTTGTGGCACTTTTTCGATCCCCTTGGGATGCCTTTGCCAGCGGAATTGTGTCTGGAGGTCAAGCCTTTCTCATTTAAAAAACCCTAACCCTAGGCGTAACCCTAACCCTCGCCCTAGCCAGGTAAATCAGCCTAGGGTTAGGGATGGCACCAAAGAAAAAGCTGTGGAGGCAGCGATGTTGTGGCACTTTTGCGCTCCCCTTGGGATACTTTTAGCAGTTGCAGTGTGCCTGGAGCTCAGGGCTTTCTGGATTAAAAAGCCCTTACCCTAGGCGTAGGCCTAAGCCCTAAACTGGTCAATCAGCCTAGGGTTAGGGACGGTCCCAAGGAAAAATGTGCGGAGGCAGCCATGTTGTGGCACTTTTTCGATCCCCTTGGGATGCCTTTGCCTGCGGAATTGTGTCTGGAGCTCAAGCCTTTCTCATTTAAAAAACCCTAACCCTAGGCGTAACCCTAACCCTAGCCCTAGCCAGGTAAATCAGCCTAGGGTTAGGGATGGCACCAAAGAAAAAGCTGTGGAGGCAGCGATGTTGTGGCACTTTTGCGCTCCCCTTGGGATACCTTTTGCAGTTGCAGTGTGCCTGGAGCTCAGGGCTTTCTGGATTAAAAAGCCCTTACCCTAGGCGTAAGCCTAAGCCCTAAACTGGTCAATCAGCCTAGGGTTAGGGACGGTCCCAAGGAAAAATGTGCGGAGGCAGCCATGTTGTGGCACTTTTTCGATCCCCTTGGGATGCCTTTGCCAGCGGAATTGTGTCTGGAGGTCAAGCCTTTCTCATTTAAAAAACCCTAACCCTAGGCGTAACCCTAACCCTCGCCCTAGCCAGGTAAATCAGCCTAGGGTTAGGGATGGCACCAAAGAAAAAGCTGTGGAGGCAGCGATGTTGTGGCACTTTTGCGCTCCCCTTGGGATACTTTTAGCAGTTGCAGTGTGCCTGGAGCTCAGGGCTTTCTGGATTAAAAAGCCCTTACCCTAGGCGTAGGCCTAAGCCCTAAACTGGTCAATCAGCCTAGGGTTAGGGACGGTCCCAAGGAAAAATGTGCGGAGGCAGCCATGTTGTGGCACTTTTTCGATCCCCTTGGGATGCCTTTGCCTGCGGAATTGTGTCTGGAGCTCAAGCCTTTCTCATTTAAAAAACCCTAACCCTAGGCGTAACCCTAACCCTAGCCCTAGCCAGGTAAATCAGCCTAGGGTTAGGGATGGCACCAAAGAAAAAGCTGTGGAGGCAGCGATGTTGTGGCACTTTTGCGCTCCCCTTGGGATACCTTTTGCAGTTGCAGTGTGCCTGGAGCTCAGGGCTTTCTGGATTAAAAAGCCCTTACCCTAGGCGTAAGCCTAAGCCCTAAACTGGTCAATCAGCCTAGGGTTAGGGACGGTCCCAAGGAAAAATGTGCGGAGGCAGCCATGTTGTGGCACTTTTTCGATCCCCTTGGGATGCCTTTGCCTGCAGAATTGTGTCTGGAGCTCAAGCCTTTCTCATTTAAAAAACCCTAAACCTAGGTGTAACCCTAACCCTAGCCCTAGACAGGTAAATCAGCCTAGGGTTAGGGATGGCACCAAAGAAAAAGCTGTGGAGGCAGCGATGTTGTGGCACTTTTGCGCTCCCCTTGGGATACCTTTTGCAGTTGCAGTGTGCCTGGAGCTCAGGGCTTTCTGGATTAAAAAGCCCTTACCCTAGGCGTAAGCCTAAGCCCTAAACTGGTCAATCAGCCTAGGGTTAGGGTCGGTCCCAAGGAAAAATGTGCGGAGGCAGCCATGTTGTGGCACTTTTTCGATCCCCTTGGGATGCCTTTGCCAGCGGAATTGTGTCTGGAGCTCAAGCCTTTCTCATTTAAAAAACCCTAACCCTAGGCGTAACCCTAACCCTAGCCCTAGCCAGGTAAATCAGCCTAGGGTTAGGGATGGCACCAAAGAAAAAGCTGTGGAGGCAGCGATGTTGTGGCACTTTTGCGCTCCCCTTGGGATACCTTTTGCAGTTGCAGTGTGCCTGGAGCTCAGGGCTTTCTGGATTAAAAAGCCCTTACCCTAGGCGTAAGCCTAAGCCCTAAACTGGTCAATCAGCCTAGGGTTAGGGACGGTCCCAAGGAAAAATGTGCGGAGGCAGCCATGTTGTGGCACTTTTTCGATCCCCTTGGGATGCCTTTGCCTGCAGAATTGTGTCTGGAGCTCAAGCCTTTCTCATTTAAAAAACCCTAAACCTAGGTGTAACCCTAACCCTAGCCCTAGACAGGTAAATCAGCCTAGGGTTAGGGATGGCACCAAAGAAAAAGCTGTGGAGGCAGCGATGTTGTGGCACTTTTGCGCTCCCCTTGGGATACCTTTTGCAGTTGCAGTGTGCCTGGAGCTCAGGGCTTTCTGGATTAAAAAGCCCTTACCCTAGGCGTAAGCCTAAGCCCTAAACTGGTCAATCAGCCTAGGGTTAGGGACGGTCCCAAGGAAAAATGTGCGGAGGCAGCCATGTTGTGGCACTTTTTCGATCCCCTTGGGATGCCTTTGCCAGCGGAATTGTGTCTGGAGGTCAAGCCTTTCTCATTTAAAAAACCCTAACCCTAGGCGTAACCCTAACCCTCGCCCTAGCCAGGTAAATCAGCCTAGGGTTAGGGATGGCACCAAAGAAAAAGCTGTGGAGGCAGCGATGTTGTGGCACTTTTGCGCTCCCCTTGGGATACTTTTAGCAGTTGCAGTGTGCCTGGAGCTCAGGGCTTTCTGGATTAAAAAGCCCTTACCCTAGGCGTAGGCCTAAGCCCTAAACTGGTCAATCAGCCTAGGGTTAGGGACGGTCCCAAGGAAAAATGTGCGGAGGCAGCCATGTTGTGGCACTTTTTCGATCCCCTTGGGATGCCTTTGCCTGCGGAATTGTGTCTGGAGCTCAAGCCTTTCTCATTTAAAAAACCCTAACCCTAGGCGTAACCCTAACCCTAGCCCTAGCCAGGTAAATCAGCCTAGGGTTAGGGATGGCACCAAAGAAAAAGCTGTGGAGGCAGCGATGTTGTGGCACTTTTGCGCTCCCCTTGGGATACCTTTTGCAGTTGCAGTGTGCCTGGAGCTCAGGGCTTTCTGGATTAAAAAGCCCTTACCCTAGGCGTAAGCCTAAGCCCTAAACTGGTCAATCAGCCTAGGGTTAGGGACGGTCCCAAGGAAAAATGTGCGGAGGCAGCCATGTTGTGGCACTTTTTCGATCCCCTTGGGATGCCTTTGCCAGCGGAATTGTGTCTGGAGGTCAAGCCTTTCTCATTTAAAAAACCCTAACCCTAGGCGTAACCCTAACCCTCGCCCTAGCCAGGTAAATCAGCCTAGGGTTAGGGATGGCACCAAAGAAAAAGCTGTGGAGGCAGCGATGTTGTGGCACTTTTGCGCTCCCCTTGGGATACTTTTAGCAGTTGCAGTGTGCCTGGAGCTCAGGGCTTTCTGGATTAAAAAGCCCTTACCCTAGGCGTAGGCCTAAGCCCTAAACTGGTCAATCAGCCTAGGGTTAGGGACGGTCCCAAGGAAAAATGTGCGGAGGCAGCCATGTTGTGGCACTTTTTCGATCCCCTTGGGATGCCTTTGCCTGCGGAATTGTGTCTGGAGCTCAAGCCTTTCTCATTTAAAAAACCCTAACCCTAGGCGTAACCCTAACCCTAGCCCTAGCCAGGTAAATCAGCCTAGGGTTAGGGATGGCACCAAAGAAAAAGCTGTGGAGGCAGCGATGTTGTGGCACTTTTGCGCTCCCCTTGGGATACCTTTTGCAGTTGCAGTGTGCCTGGAGCTCAGGGCTTTCTGGATTAAAAAGCCCTTACCCTAGGCGTAAGCCTAAGCCCTAAACTGGTCAATCAGCCTAGGGTTAGGGACGGTCCCAAGGAAAAATGTGCGGAGGCAGCCATGTTGTGGCACTTTTTCGATCCCCTTGGGATGCCTTTGCCTGCAGAATTGTGTCTGGAGCTCAAGCCTTTCTCATTTAAAAAACCCTAAACCTAGGTGTAACCCTAACCCTAGCCCTAGACAGGTAAATCAGCCTAGGGTTAGGGATGGCACCAAAGAAAAAGCTGTGGAGGCAGCGATGTTGTGGCACTTTTGCGCTCCCCTTGGGATACCTTTTGCAGTTGCAGTGTGCCTGGAGCTCAGGGCTTTCTGGATTAAAAAGCCCTTACCCTAGGCGTAAGCCTAAGCCCTAAACTGGTCAATCAGCCTAGGGTTAGGGTCGGTCCCAAGGAAAAATGTGCGGAGGCAGCCATGTTGTGGCACTTTTTCGATCCCCTTGGGATGCCTTTGCCAGCGGAATTGTGTCTGGAGCTCAAGCCTTTCTCATTTAAAAAACCCTAACCCTAGGCGTAACCCTAACCCTAGCCCTAGCCAGGTAAATCAGCCTAGGGTTAGGGATGGCACCAAAGAAAAAGCTGTGGAGGCAGCGATGTTGTGGCACTTTTGCGCTCCCCTTGGGATACCTTTTGCAGTTGCAGTGTGCCTGGAGCTCAGGGCTTTCTGGATTAAAAAGCCCTTACCCTAGGCGTAAGCCTAAGCCCTAAACTGGTCAATCAGCCTAGGGTTAGGGACGGTCCCAAGGAAAAATGTGCGGAGGCAGCCATGTTGTGGCACTTTTTCGATCCCCTTGGGATGCCTTTGCCTGCAGAATTGTGTCTGGAGCTCAAGCCTTTCTCATTTAAAAAACCCTAAACCTAGGTGTAACCCTAACCCTAGCCCTAGACAGGTAAATCAGCCTAGGGTTAGGGATGGCACCAAAGAAAAAGCTGTGGAGGCAGCGATGTTGTGGCACTTTTGCGCTCCCCTTGGGATACCTTTTGCAGTTGCAGTGTGCCTGGAGCTCAGGGCTTTCTGGATTAAAAAGCCCTTACCCTAGGCGTAAGCCTAAGCCCTAAACTGGTCAATCAGCCTAGGGTTAGGGACGGTCCCAAGGAAAAATGTGCGGAGGCAGCCATGTTGTGGCACTTTTTCGATCCCCTTGGGATGCCTTTGCCAGCGGAATTGTGTCTGGAGGTCAAGCCTTTCTCATTTAAAAAACCCTAACCCTAGGCGTAACCCTAACCCTCGCCCTAGCCAGGTAAATCAGCCTAGGGTTAGGGATGGCACCAAAGAAAAAGCTGTGGAGGCAGCGATGTTGTGGCACTTTTGCGCTCCCCTTGGGATACTTTTAGCAGTTGCAGTGTGCCTGGAGCTCAGGGCTTTCTGGATTAAAAAGCCCTTACCCTAGGCGTAGGCCTAAGCCCTAAACTGGTCAATCAGCCTAGGGTTAGGGACGGTCCCAAGGAAAAATGTGCGGAGGCAGCCATGTTGTGGCACTTTTTCGATCCCCTTGGGATGCCTTTGCCTGCGGAATTGTGTCTGGAGCTCAAGCCTTTCTCATTTAAAAAACCCTAACCCTAGGCGTAACCCTAACCCTAGCCCTAGCCAGGTAAATCAGCCTAGGGTTAGGGATGGCACCAAAGAAAAAGCTGTGGAGGCAGCGATGTTGTGGCACTTTTGCGCTCCCCTTGGGATACCTTTTGCAGTTGCAGTGTGCCTGGAGCTCAGGGCTTTCTGGATTAAAAAGCCCTTACCCTAGGCGTAAGCCTAAGCCCTAAACTGGTCAATCAGCCTAGGGTTAGGGACGGTCCCAAGGAAAAATGTGCGGAGGCAGCCATGTTGTGGCACTTTTTCGATCCCCTTGGGATGCCTTTGCCTGCAGAATTGTGTCTGGAGCTCAAGCCTTTCTCATTTAAAAAACCCTAAACCTAGGTGTAACCCTAACCCTAGCCCTAGACAGGTAAATCAGCCTAGGGTTAGGGATGGCACCAAAGAAAAAGCTGTGGAGGCAGCGATGTTGTGGCACTTTTGCGCTCCCCTTGGGATACCTTTTGCAGTTGCAGTGTGCCTGGAGCTCAGGGCTTTCTGGATTAAAAAGCCCTTACCCTAGGCGTAAGCCTAAGCCCTAAACTGGTCAATCAGCCTAGGGTTAGGGTCGGTCCCAAGGAAAAATGTGCGGACGCAGCCATGTTGTGGCACTTTTTCGATCCCCTTGGGATGCCTTTGCCAGCGGAATTGTGTCTGGAGCTCAAGCCTTTCTCATTTAAAAAACCCTAACCCTAGGCGTAACCCTAACCCTCGCCCTAGCCAGGTAAATCAGCCTAGGGTTAGGGATGGCACCAAAGAAAAAGCTGTGGAGGCAGCGATGTTGTGGCACTTTTGCGCTCCCCTTGGGATACTTTTTGCAGTTGCAGTGTGCCTGGAGCTCAGGGCTTTCTGGATTAAAAAGCCCTTACCCTAGGCGTAGGCCTAAGCCCTAAACTGGTCAATCAGCCTAGGGTTAGGGACGGTCCCAAGGAAAAATGTGCGGAGGCAGCCATGTTGTGGCACTTTTTCGATCCCCTTGGGATGCCTTTGCCAGCGGAATTGTGTCTGGAGCTCAAGCCTTTCTCATTTAAAAAACCCTAACCCTAGGCGTAACCCTAACCCTAGCCCTAGCCAGGTAAATCAGCCTAGGGTTAGGGATGGCACCAAAGAAAAAGCTGTGGAGGCAGCGATGTTGTGGCACTTTTGCGCTCCCCTTGGGATACCTTTTGCAGTTGCAGTGTGCCTGGAGCTCAGGGCTTTCTGGATTAAAAAACCCTTACCCTAGGCGTAAGCCTAAGCCCTAAACTGGTCAATCAGCCTAGGGTTAGGGACGGTCCCAAGGAAAAATGTGCGGAGGCAGCCATGTTGTGGCACTTTTTCGATCCCCTTGGGATGCCTTTGCCAGCGGAACTGTGTCTGGAGCTCAAGCCTTTCTCATTTAAAAAACCCTAACCCTAGGCGTAACCCTAACCCTAGCCCTAGCCAGGTAAATCAGCCTAGGGTTAGGGATGGCACCAAAGAAAAAGCTGTGGAGGCAGCGATGTTGTGGCACTTTTGCGCTCCCCTTGGGATACCTTTTGCAGTTGCAGTGTGCCTGGAGCTCAGGGCTTTCTGGATTAAAAAACCCTTACCCTAGGCGTAAGCCTAAACCCTAAACTGGTAAACAGCCTAGGGTTAGGGACGGTCCCAAGGAAAAATGTGCGGAGGCAGCCATGTTGTGGCACTTTTTCGATCCCCTTGGGATGCCTTTGCCTGCGGAATTGTGTCTGGAGGTCAAGCCTTTCTCATTTAAAAAACCCTAACCCTAGGCGTAACCCTAACCCTAGCCCTAGCCAGGTAAATCAGCCTAGGGTTAGGGATGGCACCAAAGAAAAAGCTGTGGAGGCAGCGATGTTGTGGCACTTTTGCGCTCCCCTTGGGATACCTTTTGCAGTTGCAGTGTGCCTGGAGCTCAGGGCTTTCTGGATTAAAAAGCCCTTACCCTAAGCGTAAGCCTAAGCCCTAAACTGGTATACAGCCTAGGGTTAGGGACGGTCCCAAGGAAAAATGTGCGGACGCAGCCATGTTGTGGCACTTTTTCGATCCCCTTGGGATGCCTTTGCCCGCTGAATTGTGTCTGGAGCTCAAGCCTTTCTCATTTAAAAAACCCTAACCCTAGGCGTAACCCTAACCCTAGCCCTAGCCAGGTAAATCAGCCTAGGGTTAGGGATGGCACCAAAGAAAAAGCTGTGGAGGCAGCGATGTTGTGGCACTTTTGCGCTCCCCTTGGGATACCTTTTGCAGTTGCAGTGTGCCTGGAGCTCAGGGCTTTCTGGATTAAAAAGCCCTTACCCGAGGCGTAAGCCTAAGCCCTAAACTGGTATACAGCCTAGGGTTAGGGACGGTCCCAAGGAAAAATGTGCGGAGGCAGCCATGTTGTGGCACTTTTTCGATCCCCTTGGGATGCCTTTGCCAGCTGAATTGTGTCTGGAGGTCAAGCCTTTCTCATTTAAAAAACCCTAACCCTAGGCGTAACCCTAACCCTAGCCCTAGCCAGGTAAATCAGCCTAGGGTTAGGGATGGCACCAAAGAAAAAGCTGTGGAGGCAGCGATGTTGTGGCACTTTTGCGCTCCCCTTGGGATACCTTTTGCAGTTGCAGTGTGCCTGGAGCTCAGGGCTTTCTGGATTAAAAAGCCCTTACCCTAGGCGTAAGCCTAAGCCCTAAACTGGTCAATCAGCCTAGGGTTAGGGACAGTCCCAAGGAAAAATGTGCGGACGCAGCCATGTTGTGGCACTTTTTCGATCCCCTTGGGATGCCTTTGCCAGCGGAATTGTGTCTGGAGCTCAAGCCTTTCTCATTTAAAAAACCCTAACCCTAGGCGTAACCCTAACCCTCGCCCTAGCCAGGTAAATCAGCCTAGGGTTAGGGATGGCACCAAAGAAAAAGCTGTGGAGGCAGCGATGTTGTGGCACTTTTGCGCTCCCCTTGGGATACCTTTTGCAGTTGCAGTGTGCCTGGAGCTCAGGGCTTTCTGGATTAAAAAGCCCTTACCCTAGGCGTAGGCCTAAGCCCTAAACTGGTCAATCAGCCTAGGGTTAGGGACGGTCCCAAGGAAAAATGTGCGGAGGCAGCCATGTTGTGGCACTTTTTCGATCCCCTTGGGATGCCTTTGCCAGCTGAATTGTGTCTGGAGCTCAAGCCTTTCTCATTTAAAAAACCCTAACCCTAGGCGTAACCCTAACCCTAGCCCTAGCCAGGTAAATCAGCCTAGGGTTAGGGATGGCACCAAAGAAAAAGCTGTGGAGGCAGCGATGTTGTGGCACTTTTGCGCTCCCCTTGGGATACCTTTTGCAGTTGCAGTGTGCCTGGAGCTCAGGGCTTTCTGGATTAAAAAGCCCTTACCCTAGGCGTAAGCCTAAGCCCTAAAATGGTCAATCAGCCTAGGGTTAGGGACGGTCCCAAGGAAAAATGTGCGGAGGCAGCCATGTTGTGGCACTTTTTCGATCCCCTTGGGATGCCTTTGCCTGCGGAATTGTGTCTGGAGATCAAGCCTTTCTCATTTAAAAAGCCCTAACCCTAGGCGTAACCCTTACCCTAGCCCTAGCCAGGTAAATCAGCCTAGGGTTAGGGATGGCACCAAAGAAAAAGCTGTGGAGGCAGCGATGTTGTGGCACTTTTGCGCTCCCCTTGGGATACCTTTTGCAGTTGCAGTGTGCCTGGAGCTCAGGGCTTTCTGGATTAAAAAACCCTTACCCTAGGCGTAAGCCTAAGCCCTAAACTGGTCAATCAGCCTAGGGTTAGGGACAGTCCCAAGGAAAAATGTGCGGACGCAGCCATGTTGTGGCACTTTTTCGATCCCCTTGGGATGCCTTTGCCAGCTGAATTGTGTCTGGAGGTCAAGCCTTTCTCATTTAAAAAACCCTAACCCTAGGCGTAACCCTAACCCTAGCCCTAGACAGGTAAATCAGCCTAGGGTTAGGGATGGCACCAAAGAAAAAGCTGTGGAGGCAGCGATGTTGTGGCACTTTTGCGCTCCCATTGGGATACCTTTTGCAGTTGCAGTGTGCCTGGAGCTCAGGGCTTTCTGGATTAAAAAGCCCTTACCCTAGGCGTAAGCCTAAGCCCTAAACTGGTCAATCAGCCTAGGGTTAGGGACGGTCCCAAGGAAAAATGTGCGGAGGCAGCCATGTTGTGGCACTTTTTCGATCCCCTTGGGATGCCTTTGCCAGCGGAATTGTGTCTGGAGCTCAAGCCTTTCTCATTTAAAAAACCCTAACCCTAGGCGTAACCCTAACCCTAGCCCTAGCCAGGTAAATCAGCCTAGGGTTAGGGATGGCACCAAAGAAAAAGCTGTGGAGGCAGCGATGTTGTGGCACTTTTGCGCTCCCCTTGGGATACCTTTTGCAGTTGCAGTGTGCCTGGAGCTCAGGGCTTTCGGGATTAAAAAGCCCTTACCCTAGGCGTAAGCCTAAGCCCTAAACTGGTCAATCAGCCTAGGGTTAGGGACGGTCCCAAGGAAAAATGTGCGGAGGCAGCCATGTTGTGGCACTTTTTCGATCCCCTTGGGATGCCTTTGCCTGCGGAATTGTGTCTGGAGATCAAGCCTTTCTCATTTAAAAAGCCCTAACCCTAGGCGTAACCCTTACCCTAGCCCTAGCCAGCTAAATCAGCCTAGGGTTAGGGATGGCACCAAAGAAAAAGCTGTGGAGGCAGCGATGTTGTGGCACTTTTGCGCTCCCCTTGGGATACCTTTTGCAGTTGCAGTGTGCCTGGAGCTCAGGGCTTTCTGGATTAAAAAGCCCTTACCCTAGGCGTAAGCCTAATCCCTAAACTGGTCAATCAGCCTACTGTTAGGGACGGTCCCAAGGAAAAATGATTGGAGGCAGCCATGTTGTGGCACTTTTTCGATCCCCTTGGGATGCCTTTGCCAGCTGAATTGTGTCTGGAGGTCAAGCCTTTCTCATTTAAAAAACCCTAACCCTAGGCGTAACCCTAACCCTGGCCCTAGCCAGGTAAATCAGCCTAGGGTTAGGGATGGCACCAAAGAAAAAGCTGTGGAGGCAGCGATGTTGTGGCACTTTTGCGCTCCCCTTGGGATACCTTTTGCAGTTGCAGTGTGCCTGGAGCTCAGGGCTTTCTGGATTAAAAAACCCTTACCCTAGGCGTAAGCCTAAGCCCTAAACTGGTCAATCAGCCTAGGGTTAGGGACAGTCCCAAGGAAAAATGTGCGGAGGCAGGCATGTTGTGGCACTTTTTCGATCCCCTTGGGATGCCTTTGCCAGCGGAATTGTGTCTGGAGCTCAAGCCTTTCTCATTTAAAAAACCCTAACCCTAGGCGTAACCCTAACCCTAGCCCTAGCCAGGTAAATCAGCCTAGGGTTAGGGATGGCACCAAAGAAAAAGCTGTGGAGGCAGCGATGTTGTGGCACTTTTGCGCTCCCCTTGGGATACCTTTTGCAGTTGCAGTGTGCCTGGAGCTCAGGGCTTTCTGGATTAAAAAACCCTTACCCTAGGCGTAAGCCTAAGCCCTAAACTGGTCAATCAGCCTAGGGTTAGGGACGGTCCCAAGGAAAAATGTGCGGAGGCAGCCATGTTGTGGCACTTTTTCGATCCCCTTGGGATGCCTTTGCCAGCGGAATTGTGTCTGGAGCTCAAGCCTTTCTCATTTAAAAAACCCTAACCCTAGGCGTAACCCTAACCCTAGCCCTAGCCAGGTAAATCAGCCTAGGGTTAGGGATGGCACCAAAGAAAAAGCTGTGGAGGCAGCGATGTTGTGGCACTTTTGCGCTCCCCTTGGGATACCTTTTGCAGTTGCAGTGTGCCTGGAGCTCAGGGCTTTCTGGATTAAAAAGCCCTTACCCTAGGCGTAAGGCTAAACCCTAAAATGGTAAACAGCCTAGGGTTAGGGACGGTCCCAAGGAAAAATGTGCGGAGGCAGCCATGTTGTGGCACTTTTTCGATCCCCTTGGGATGCCTTTGCCAGCGGAATTGTGTCTGGAGCTCAAGCCTTTCTCATTTAAAAAACCCTAACCCTAGGCGTAACCCTAACCCTAGCCCTAGCCAGGTAAATCAGCCTAGGGTTAGGGATGGCACCAAAGAAAAAGCTGTGGAGGCAGCGATGTTGTGGCACTTTTGCGCTCCCCTTGGGATACCTTTTGCAGTTGCAGTGTGCCTGGAGCTCAGGGCTTTCTGGATTAAAAAGCCCTTACCCTAGGCGTAAGCCTAAGCCCTAAACTGGTCAATCAGCCTAGGGTTAGGGACGGTCCCAAGGAAAAATGTGTGGAGGCAGCCATGTTGTGGCACTTTTTCGATCCCCTTGGGATGCCTTTGCCTGCGGAATTGTGTCTGGAGCTCAAGCCTTTCTCATTTAAAAAACCCTAACCCTAGGCGTAACCCTAACCCTAGCCCTAGCCAGGTAAATCAGCCTAGGGTTAGGGATGGCACCAAAGAAAAAGCTGTGGAGGCAGCGATGTTGTGGCACTTTTGCGCTCCCCTTGGGATACCTTTTGCAATTGCAGTGTGCCTGGAGCTCAGGGCTTTCTGGATTAAAAAACCCTTACCCTAGGCGTAAGCCTAAGCCCTAAACTGGTCAATCAGCCTAGGGTTAGGGACGGTCCCAAGGAAAAATGTGCGGAGGCAGCCATGTTGTGGCACTTTTTCGATCCCCTTGGGATGCCTTTGCCAGCGGAATTGTGTCTGGAGCTCAAGCCTTTCTCATTTAAAAAACCCTAACCCTAGGCGTAACCCTAACCCTAGCCCTAGCCAGGTAAATCAGCCTAGGGTTAGGGATGGCACCAAAGAAAAAGCTGTGGAGGCAGCGATGTTGTGGCACTTTTGCGCTCCCCTTGGGATACCTTTTGCAGTTGCAGTGTGCCTGGAGCTCAGGGCTTTCTGGATTAAAAAACCCTTACCCTAGGCGTAAGCCTAAGCCCTAAACTGGTCAATCAGCCTAGGGTTAGGGACGGTCCCAAGGAAAAATGTGCGGAGGCAGCCATGTTGTGGCACTTTTTCGATCCCCTTGGGATGCCTTTGCCAGCGGAACTGTGTCTGGAGCTCAAGCCTTTCTCATTTAAAAAACCCTAACCCTAGGCGTAACCCTAACCCTAGCCCTAGCCAGGTAAATCAGCCTAGGGTTAGGGATGGCACCAAAGAAAAAGCTGTGGAGGCAGCGATGTTGTGGCACTTTTGCGCTCCCCTTGGGATACCTTTTGCAGTTGCAGTGTGCCTGGAGCTCAGGGCTTTCTGGATTAAAAAACCCTTACCCTAGGCGTAAGCCTAAGCCCTAAACTGGTCAATCAGCCTAGGGTTAGGGACGGTCCCAAGGAAAAATGTGCGGAGGCAGCCATGTTGTGGCACTTTTTCGATCCCCTTGGGATGCCTTTGCCAGCTGAATTGTGTCTGGAGGTCAAGCCTTTCTCATTTAAAAAACCCTAACCCTAGGCGTAACCCTAACCCTAGCCCTAGCCAGGTAAATCAGCCTAGGGTTAGGGATGGCACCAAAGAAAAAGCTGTGGAGGCAGCGATGTTGTGGCACTTTTGCGCTCCCCTTGGGATACCTTTTGCAGTTGCAGTGTGCCTGGAGCTCAGGGCTTTCTGGATTAAAAAACCCTTACCCTAGGCGTAAGCCTAAGCCCTAAACTGGTCAATCAGCCTAGGGTTAGGGACGGTCCCAAGGAAAAATGTGCGGAGGCAGCCATGTTGTGGCACTTTTTCGATCCCCTTGGGATGCCTTTGCCAGCGGAACTGTGTCTGGAGCTCAAGCCTTTCTCATTTAAAAAACCCTAACCCTAGGCGTAACCCTAACCCTAGCCCTAGCCAGGTAAATCAGCCTAGGGTTAGGGATGGCACCAAAGAAAAAGCTGTGGAGGCAGCGATGTTGTGGCACTTTTGCGCTCCCCTTGGGATACCTTTTGCAGTTGCAGTGTGCCTGGAGCTCAGGGCTTTCTGGATTAAAAAGCCCTTACCCTAGGCGTAAGCCTAAGCCCTAAACTGGTCAATCAGCCTAGGGTTAGGGACGGTCCCAAGGAAAAATGTGCGGAGGCAGCCATGTTGTGGCACTTTTTCGATCCCCTTGGGATGCCTTTGCCAGCGGAATTGTGTCTGGAGCTCAAGCCTTTCTCATTTAAAAAACCCTAACCCTAGGCGTAACCCTAACCCTAGCCCTAGCCAGGTAAATCAGCCTAGGGTTAGGGATGGCACCAAAGAAAAAGCTGTGGAGGCAGCGATGTTGTGGCACTTTTGCGCTCCCCTTGGGATACCTTTTGCAGTTGCAGTGTGCCTGGAGCTCAGGGCTTTCTGGATTAAAAAGCCCTTACCCTAGGCGTAAGCCTAAGCCCTAAACTGGTCAATCAGCCTAGGGTTAGGGACGGTCCCAAGGAAAAATGTGCGGAGGCAGCCATGTTGTGGCACTTTTTCGATCCCCTTGGGATGCCTTTGCCTGCGGAATTGTGTCTGGAGATCAAGCCTTTCTCATTTAAAAAACCCTAACCCTAGGCGTAACCCTAACCCTAGCCCTAGCCAGGTAAATCAGCCTAGGGTTAGGGATGGCACCAAAGAAAAAGCTGTGGAGGCAGCGATGTTGTGGCACTTTTGCGCTCCCCTTGGGATACCTTTTGCAGTTGCAGTGTGCCTGGAGCTCAGGGCTTTCTGGATTAAAAAGCCCTTACCCTAGGCGTAAGCCTAAGCCCTAAACTGGTCAATCAGCCTAGGGTTAGGGACGGTCCCAAGGAAAAATGTGCGGAGGCAGCCATGTTGTGGCACTTTTTCGATCCCCTTGGGATGCCTTTGCCTGCGGAATTGTGTCTGGAGCTCAAGCCTTTCTCATTTAAAAAACCCTAACCCTAGGCGTAACCCTAACCCTAGCCCTAGCCAGGTAAATCAGCCTAGGGTTAGGGATGGCACCAAAGAAAAAGCTGTGGAGGCAGCGATGTTGTGGCACTTTTGCGCTCCCCTTGGGATACCTTTTGCAGCTGCAGTGTGCCTGGAGCTCAGGGCTTTCTGGATTAAAAAACCCTTACCCTAGGCGTAAGCCTAAACCCTGAACTTGTAAACAGCCTAGGGTTAGGGACGGTCCGAAGGAAAAATGTGCGGAGGCAGCCATGTTGTGGCACTTTTTCGATCCCCTTGGGATGCCTTTGCCAGCGGAATTGTGTCTGGAGCTCAAGCCTTTCTCATTTAAAAAACCCTAACCCTAGGCGTAACCCTAACCCTAGCCCTAGCCAGGTAAATCAGCCTAGGGTTAGGGATGGCACCAAAGAAAAAGCTGTGGAGGCAGCGATGTTGTGGCACTTTTGCGCTCCCCTTGGGATACCTTTTGCAGTTGCAGTGTGCCTGGAGCTCAGGGCTTTCTGGATTAAAAAACCCTTACCCTAGGCGTAAGCCTAAGCCCTAAACTGGTCAATCAGCCTAGGGTTAGGGACGGTCCCAAGGAAAAATGTGCTGAGGCAGCCATGTTGTGGCACTTTTTCGATCCCCTTGGGATGCCTTTGCCAGCGGAATTGTGTCTGGAGCTCAAGCCTTTCTCATTTAAAAAACCCTAACCCTAGGCGTAACCCTAACCCTAGCCCTAGCCAGGTAAATCAGCCTAGGGTTAGGGATGGCACCAAAGAAAAAGCTGTGGAGGCAGCGATGTTGTGGCACTTTTGCGCTCCCCTTGGGATACCTTTTGCAGTTGCAGTGTGCCTGGAGCTCAGGGCTTTCTGGATTAAAAAACCCTTACCCTAGGCGTAAGCCTAAGCCCTAAACTGGTCAATCAGCCTAGGGTTAGGGACGGTCCCAAGGAAAAATGTGCGGAGGCAGCCATGTTGTGGCACTTTTTCGATCCCCTTGGGATGCCTTTGCCTGCGGAATTGTGTCTGGAGATCAAGCCTTTCTCATTTAAAAAACCCTAACCCTAGGCGTAACCCTAACCCTAGCCCTAGCCAGGTAAATCAGCCTAGGGTTAGGGATGGCACCAAAGAAAAAGCTGTGGAGGCAGCGATGTTGTGGCACTTTTGCGCTCCCCTTGGGATACCTTTTGCAGTTGCAGTGTGCCTGGAGCTCAGGGCTTTCTGGATTAAAAAACCCTTACCCTAGGCGTAAGCCTAAGCCCTAAACTGGTCAATCAGCCTAGGGTTAGGGACGGTCCCAAGGAAAAATGTGCGGAGGCAGCCATGTTGTGGCACTTTTTCGATCCCCTTGGGATGCCTTTGCCAGCGGAACTGTGTCTGGAGCTCAAGCCTTTCTCATTTAAAAAACCCTAACCCTAGGCGTAACCCTAACCCTAGCCCTAGCCAGGTAAATCAGCCTAGGGTTAGGGATGGCACCAAAGAAAAAGCTGTGGAGGCAGCGATGTTGTGGCACTTTTGCGCTCCCCTTGGGATACCTTTTGCAGTTGCAGTGTGCCTGGAGCTCAGGGCTTTCTGGATTAAAAAACCCTTACCCTAGGCGTAAGCCTAAGCCCTAAACTGGTCAATCAGCCTAGGGTTAGGGACGGTCCCAAGGAAAAATGTGCGGAGGCAGCCATGTTGTGGCACTTTTTCGATCCCCTTGGGATGCCTTTGCCAGCTGAATTGTGTCTGGAGGTCAAGCCTTTCTCATTTAAAAAACCCTAACCCTAGGCGTAACCCTAACCCTAGCCCTAGCCAGGTAAATCAGCCTAGGGTTAGGGATGGCACCAAAGAAAAAGCTGTGGAGGCAGCGATGTTGTGGCACTTTTGCGCTCCCCTTGGGATACCTTTTGCAGTTGCAGTGTGCCTGGAGCTCAGGGCTTTCTGGATTAAAAAACCCTTACCCTAGGCGTAAGCCTAAGCCCTAAACTGGTCAATCAGCCTAGGGTTAGGGACGGTCCCAAGGAAAAATGTGCGGAGGCAGCCATGTTGTGGCACTTTTTCGATCCCCTTGGGATGCCTTTGCCAGCGGAACTGTGTCTGGAGCTCAAGCCTTTCTCATTTAAAAAACCCTAACCCTAGGTGTAACCCTAACCCTAGCCCTAGCCAGGTAAATCAGCCTAGGGTTAGGGATGGCACCAAAGAAAAAGCTGTGGAGGCAGCGATGTTGTGGCACTTTTGCGCTCCCCTTGGGATACCTTTTGCAGTTGCAGTGTGCCTGGAGCTCAGGGCTTTCTGGATTAAAAAACCCTTACCCTAGGCGTAAGCCTAAGCCCTAAACTGGTCAATCAGCCTAGGGTTAGGGACGGTCCCAAGGAAAAATGTGCGGAGGCAGCCATGTTGTGGCACTTTTTCGATCCCCTTGGGATGCCTTTGCCAGCTGAATTGTGTCTGGAGGTCAAGCCTTTCTCATTTAAAAAACCCTAACCCTAGGCGTAACCCTAACCCTAGCCCTAGCCAGGTAAATCAGCCTAGGGTTAGGGATGGCACCAAAGAAAAAGCTGTGGAGGCAGCGATGTTGTGGCACTTTTGCGCTCCCCTTGGGATACCTTTTGCAGTTGCAGTGTGCCTGGAGCTCAGGGCTTTCTGGATTAAAAAACCCTTACCCTAGGCGTAAGCCTAAGCCCTAAACTGGTCAATCAGCCTAGGGTTAGGGACGGTCCCAAGGAAAAATGTGCGGAGGCAGCCATGTTGTGGCACTTTTTCGATCCCCTTGGGATGCCTTTGCCAGCGGAACTGTGTCTGGAGCTCAAGCCTTTCTCATTTAAAAAACCCTAACCCTAGGCGTAACCCTAACCCTAGCCCTAGCCAGGTAAATCAGCCTAGGGTTAGGGATGGCACCAAAGAAAAAGCTGTGGAGGCAGCGATGTTGTGGCACTTTTGCGCTCCCCTTGGGATACCTTTTGCAGTTGCAGTGTGCCTGGAGCTCAGGGCTTTCTGGATTAAAAAGCCCTTACCCTAGGCGTAAGCCTAAGCCCTAAACTGGTCAATCAGCCTAGGGTTAGGGACGGTCCCAAGGAAAAATGTGCGGAGGCAGCCATGTTGTGGCACTTTTTCGATCCCCTTGGGATGCCTTTGCCAGCTGAATTGTGTCTGGAGCTCAAGCCTTTCTCATTTAAAAAACCCTAACCCTAGGCGTAACCCTAACCCTAGCCCTAGCCAGGTAAATCAGCCTAGGGTTAGGGATGGCACCAAAGAAAAAGCTGTGGAGGCAGCGATGTTGTGGCACTTTTGCGCTCCCCTTGGGATACCTTTTGCAGTTGCAGTGTGCCTGGAGCTCAGGGCTTTCTGGATTAAAAAGCCCTTACCCTAGGCGTAAGCCTAAGCCCTAAACTGGTCAATCAGCCTAGGGTTAGGGACGGTCCCAAGGAAAAATGTGCGGAGGCAGCCATGTTGTGGCACTTTTTCGATCCCCTTGGGATGCCTTTGCCTGCGGAATTGTGTCTGGAGATCAAGCCTTTCTCATTTAAAAAACCCTAACCCTAGGCGTAACCCTAACCCTAGCCCTAGCCAGGTAAATCAGCCTAGGGTTAGGGATGGCACCAAAGAAAAAGCTGTGGAGGCAGCGATGTTGTGGCACTTTTGCGCTCCCCTTGGGATACCTTTTGCAGTTGCAGTGTGCCTGGAGCTCAGGGCTTTCTGGATTAAAAAGCCCTTACCCTAGGCGTAAGCCTAAGCCCTAAACTGGTCAATCAGCCTAGGGTTAGGGACGGTCCCAAGGAAAAATGTGCGGAGGCAGCCATGTTGTGGCACTTTTTCGATCCCCTTGGGATGCCTTTGCCTGCGGAATTGTGTCTGGAGCTCAAGCCTTTCTCATTTAAAAAACCCTAACCCTAGGCGTAACCCTAACCCTAGCCCTAGCCAGGTAAATCAGCCTAGGGTTAGGGATGGCACCAAAGAAAAAGCTGTGGAGGCAGCGATGTTGTGGCACTTTTGCGCTCCCCTTGGGATACCTTTTGCAGCTGCAGTGTGCCTGGAGCTCAGGGCTTTCTGGATTAAAAAACCCTTACCCTAGGCGTAAGCCTAAACCCTGAACTTGTAAACAGCCTAGGGTTAGGGACGGTCCGAAGGAAAAATGTGCGGAGGCAGCCATGTTGTGGCACTTTTTCGATCCCCTTGGGATGCCTTTGCCAGCGGAATTGTGTCTGGAGCTCAAGCCTTTCTCATTTAAAAAACCCTAACCCTAGGCGTAACCCTAACCCTAGCCCTAGCCAGGTAAATCAGCCTAGGGTTAGGGATGGCACCAAAGAAAAAGCTGTGGAGGCAGCGATGTTGTGGCACTTTTGCGCTCCCCTTGGGATACCTTTTGCAGTTGCAGTGTGCCTGGAGCTCAGGGCTTTCTGGATTAAAAAACCCTTACCCTAGGCGTAAGCCTAAGCCCTAAACTGGTCAATCAGCCTAGGGTTAGGGACGGTCCCAAGGAAAAATGTGCTGAGGCAGCCATGTTGTGGCACTTTTTCGATCCCCTTGGGATGCCTTTGCCTGCGGAATTGTGTCTGGAGCTCAAGCATTTCTCATTTAAAAAACCCTAACCCTAGGCGTAACCCTAACCCTAGCCCTAGCCAGGTAAATCAGCCTAGGGTTAGGGATGGCACCAAAGAAAAAGCTGTGGAGGCAGCGATGTTGTGGCACTTTTGCGCTCCCCTTGGGATACCTTTTGCAGTTGCAGTGTGCCTGGAGCTCAGGGCTTTCGGGATTAAAAAACCCTTAACCTAGGCGTAAGCCTAAGCCCTGAACTTGTAAACAGCCTAGGGTTAGGGACGGTCCGAAGGAAAAATGTGCGGAGGCAGCCATGTTGTGGCACTTTTTCGATCCCCTTGGGATGCCTTTGCCAGCGGAATTGTGTCTGGAGCTCAAGCCTTTCTCATTTAAAAAACCCTAACCCTAGGCGTAACCCTAACCCTAGCCCTAGCCAGGTAAATCAGCCTAGGGTTAGGGATGGCACCAAAGAAAAAGCTGTGGAGGCAGCGATGTTGTGGCACTTTTGCGCTCCCCTTGGGATACCTTTTGCAGTTGCAGTGTGCCTGGAGCTCAGGGCTTTCTGGATTAAAAAACCCTTACCCTAGGCGTAAGCCTAAGCCCTAAACTGGTCAATCAGCCTAGGGTTAGGGACGGTCCCAAGGAAAAATGTGCGGAGGCAGCCATGTTGTGGCACTTTTTCGATCCCCTTGGGATGCCTTTGCCTGCGGAATTGTGTCTGGAGATCAAGCCTTTCTCATTTAAAAAACCCTAACCCTAGGCGTAACCCTAACCCTAGCCCTAGCCAGGTAAATCAGCCTAGGGTTAGGGATGGCACCAAAGAAAAAGCTGTGGAGGCAGCGATGTTGTGGCACTTTTGCGCTCCCCTTGGGATACCTTTTGCAGTTGCAGTGTGCCTGGAGCTCAGGGCTTTCTGGATTAAAAAACCCTTACCCTAGGCGTAAGCCTAAGCCCTAAACTGGTCAATCAGCCTAGGGTTAGGGACGGTCCCAAGGAAAAATGTGCGGAGGCAGCCATGTTGTGGCACTTTTTCGATCCCCTTGGGATGCCTTTGCCAGCTGAATTGTGTCTGGAGGTCAAGCCTTTCTCATTTAAAAAACCCTAACCCTAGGCGTAACCCTAACCCTAGCCCTAGCCAGGTAAATCAGCCTAGGGTTAGGGATGGCACCAAAGAAAAAGCTGTGGAGGCAGCGATGTTGTGGCACTTTTGCGCTCCCCTTGGGATACCTTTTGCAGTTGCAGTGTGCCTGGAGCTCAGGGCTTTCTGGATTAAAAAACCCTTACCCTAGGCGTAAGCCTAAGCCCTAAACTGGTCAATCAGCCTAGGGTTAGGGACGGTCCCAAGGAAAAATGTGCGGAGGCAGCCATGTTGTGGCACTTTTTCGATCCCCTTGGGATGCCTTTGCCAGCTGAATTGTGTCTGGAGGTCAAGCCTTTCTCATTTAAAAAACCCTAACCCTAGGCGTAACCCTAACCCTAGCCCTAGCCAGGTAAATCAGCCTAGGGTTAGGGATGGCACCAAAGAAAAAGCTGTGGAGGCAGCGATGTTGTGGCACTTTTGCGCTCCCCTTGGGATACCTTTTGCAGTTGCAGTGTGCCTGGAGCTCAGGGCTTTCTGGATTAAAAAGCCCTTACCCTAGGCGTAAGCCTAATCCCTAAACTGGTCAATCAGCCTAGGGTTAGGGACGGTCCCAAGGAAAAATGATTGGAGGCAGCCATGTTGTGGCACTTTTTCGATCCCCTTGGGATGCCTTTGCCTGCGGAATTGTGTCTGGAGCTCAAGCCTTTCTCATTTAAAAAACCCTAACCCTAGGCGTAACCCTAACCCTAGCCCTAGCCAGGTAAATCAGCCTAGGGTTAGGGATGGCACCAAAGAAAAAGCTGTGGAGGCAGCGATGTTGTGGCACTTTTGCGCTCCCCTTGGGATACCTTTTGCAGTTGCAGTGTGCCTGGAGCTCAGGGCTTTCTGGATTAAAAAACCCTTACCCTAGGCGTAAGCCTAAACCCTAAACTGGTAAACAGCCTAGGGTTAGGGACGGTCCCAAGGAAAAATGTGCGGAGGCAGCCATGTTGTGGCACTTTTTCGATCCCCTTGGGATGCCTTTTCCAGCTGAATTGTGTCTGGAGCTCAAGCCTTTCTCATTTAAAAAACCCTAACCCTAGGCGTAACCCTAACCCTAGCCCTAGCCAGGTGAATCAGCCTAGGGTTAGGGATGGCACCAAAGAAAAAGCTGTGGAGGCAGCGATGTTGTGGCACTTTTGCGCTCCCCTTGGGATACCTTTTGCAGTTGCAGTGTGCCTGGAGCTCAGGGCTTTCTGGATTAAAAAGCCCTTACCCTAGGCGTAAGCCTAAGCCCTAAACTGGTCAATCAGCCTAGGGTTAGGGACGGTCCCAAGGAAAAATGTGCGGAGGCAGCCATGTTGTGGCACTTTTTCGATCCCCTTGGGATGCCTTTGCCAGCTGAATTGTGTCTGGAGCTCAAGCCTTTCTCATTTAAAAAACCCTAACCCTAGGCGTAACCCTAACCCTAGCCCTAGCCAGGTAAATCAGCCTAGGGTTAGGGATGGCACCAAAGAAAAAGCTGTGGAGGCAGCGATGTTGTGGCACTTTTGCGCTCCCCTTGGGATACCTTTTGCAGTTGCAGTGTGCCTGGAGCTCAGGGCTTTCTGGATTAAAAAGCCCTTACCCTAGGCGTAAGCCTAAGCCCTAAACTGGTCAATCAGCCTAGGGTTAGGGACGGTCCCAAGGAAAAATGTGCGGAGGCAGCCATGTTGTGGCACTTTTTCGATCCCCTTGGGATGCCTTTGCCAGCGGAACTGTGTCTGGAGCTCAAGCCTTTCTCATTTAAAAAACCCTAACCCTAGGCGTAACCCTAACCCTAGCCCTAGACAGGTAAATCAGCCTAGGGTTAGGGATGGCACCAAAGAAAAAGCTGTGGAGGCAGCGATGTTGTGGCACTTTTGCGCTCCCCTTGGGATACCTTTTGCAGTTGCAGTGTGCCTGGAGCTCAGGGCTTTCTGGATTAAAAAGCCCTTACCCTAGGCGTAAGCCTAATCCCTAAACTGGTCAATCAGCCTAGGGTTAGGGACGGTCCCAAGGAAAAATGTGCGGAGGCAGCCATGTTGTGGCACTTTTTCGATCCCCTTGGGATGCCTTTGCCAGCTGAATTGTGTCTGGAGGTCAAGCCTTTCTCATTTAAAAAACCCTAACCCTAGGCGTAACCCTAACCCTAGCCCTAGCCAGGTAAATCAGCCTAGGGTTAGGGATGGCACCAAAGAAAAAGCTGTGGAGGCAGCGATGTTGTGGCACTTTTGCGCTCCCCTTGGGATACCTTTTGCAGTTGCAGTGTGCCTGGAGCTCAGGGCTTTCTGGATTAAAAAGCCCTTACCCTAGGCGTAAGCCTAAGCCCTAAACTGGTCAATCAGCCTAGGGTTAGGGACGGTCCCAAGGAAAAATGTGCGGAGGCAGGCATGTTGTGGCACTTTTTCGATCCCCTTGGGATGCCTTTGCCAGCGGAATTGTGTCTGGAGCTCAAGCCTTTCTCATTTAAAAAACCCTAACCCTAGGCGTAACCCTAACCCTAGCCCTAGCCAGGTAAATCAGCCTAGGGTTAGGGATGGCACCAAAGAAAAAGCTGTGGAGGCAGCGATGTTGTGGCACTTTTGCGCTCCCCTTGGGATACCTTTTGCAGTTGCAGTGTGCCTGGAGCTCAGGGCTTTCTGGATTAAAAAACCCTTACCCTAGGCGTAAGCCTAAGCCCTAAACTGGTCAATCAGCCTAGGGTTAGGGACGGTCCCAAGGAAAAATGTGCGGAGGCAGCCATGTTGTGGCACTTTTTCGATCCCCTTGGGATGCCTTTGCCAGCGGAATTGTGTCTGGAGCTCAAGCCTTTCTCATTTAAAAAACCCTAACCCTAGGCGTAACCCTAACCCTAGCCCTAGCCAGGTAAATCAGCCTATGGTTAGGGATGGCACCAAAGAAAAAGCTGTGGAGGCAGCGATGTTGTGGCACTTTTGCGCTCCCCTTGGGATACCTTTTGCAGTTGCAGTGTGCCTGGAGCTCAGGGCTTTCTGGATTAAAAAGCCCTTACCCTAGGCGTAAGGCTAAACCCTAAAGTGGTAAACAGCCTAGGGTTAGGGACGGTCCCAAGGAAAAATGTGCGGAGGCAGCCATGTTGTGGCACTTTTTCGATCCCCTTGGGATGCCTTTGCCAGCGGAATTGTGTCTGGAGCTCAAGCCTTTCTCATTTAAAAAACCCTAACCCTAGGCGTAACCCTAACCCTAGCCCTAGCCAGGTAAATCAGCCTAGGGTTAGGGATGGCACCAAAGAAAAAGCTGTGGAGGCAGCGATGTTGTGGCACTTTTGCGCTCCCCTTGGGATACCTTTTGCAGTTGCAGTGTGCCTGGAGCTCAGGGCTTTCTGGATTAAAAAGCCCTTACCCTAGGCGTAAGCCTAAGCCCTAAACTGGTCAATCAGCCTAGGGTTAGGGACGGTCCCAAGGAAAAATGTGTGGAGGCAGCCATGTTGTGGCACTTTTTCGATCCCCTTGGGATGCCTTTGCCAGCGGAATTGTGTCTGGAGGTCAAGCCTTTCTCATTTAAAAAACCCTAACCCTAGGCGTAACCCTAACCCTAGCCCTAGCCAGGTAAATCAGCCTAGGGTTAGGGATGGCACCAAAGAAAAAGCTGTGGAGGCAGCGATGTTGTGGCACTTTTGCGCTCCCCTTGGGATACCTTTTGCAGTTGCAGTGTGCCTGGAGCTCAGGGCTTTCTGGATTAAAAAACCCTTACCCTAGGCGTAAGCCTAAGCCCTAAACTGGTCAATCAGCCTAGGGTTAGGGACGGTCCCAAGGAAAAATGTGTGGAGGCAGCCATGTTGTGGCACTTTTTCGATCCCCTTGGGATGCCTTTGCCAGCGGAATTGTGTCTGGAGCTCAAGCCTTTCTCATTTAAAAAACCCTAACCCTAGGCGTAACCCTAACCCTAGCCCTAGCCAGGTAAATCAGCCTAGGGTTAGGGATGGCACCAAAGAAAAAGCTGTGGAGGCAGCGATGTTGTGGCACTTTTGCGCTCCCCTTGGGATACCTTTTGCAGTTGCAGTGTGCCTGGAGCTCAGGGCTTTCTGGATTAAAAAACCCTTACCCTAGGCGTAAGCCTAAGCCCTAAACTGGTCAATCAGCCTAGGGTTAGGGACGGTCCCAAGGAAAAATGTGCGGAGGCAGCCATGTTGTGGCACTTTTTCGATCCCCTTGGGATGCCTTTGCCTGCGGAATTGTGTCTGGAGATCAAGCCTTTCTCATTTAAAAAACCCTAACCCTAGGCGTAACCCTAACCCTAGCCCTAGCCAGGTAAATCAGCCTAGGGTTAGGGATGGCACCAAAGAAAAAGCTGTGGAGGCAGCGATGTTGTGGCACTTTTGCGCTCCCCTTGGGATACCTTTTGCAGTTGCAGTGTGCCTGGAGCTCAGGGCTTTCTGGATTAAAAAACCCTTACCCTAGGCGTAAGCCTAAGCCCTAAACTGGTCAATCAGCCTAGGGTTAGGGACGGTCCCAAGGAAAAATGTGCGGAGGCAGCCATGTTGTGGCACTTTTTCGATCCCCTTGGGATGCCTTTGCCAGCTGAATTGTGTCTGGAGCTCAAGCCTTTCTCATTTAAAAAACCCTAACCCTAGGCGTAACCCTAACCCTAGCCCTAGCCAGGTAAATCAGCCTAGGGTTAGGGATGGCACCAAAGAAAAAGCTGTGGAGGCAGCGATGTTGTGGCACTTTTGCGCTCCCCTTGGGATACCTTTTGCAGTTGCAGTGTGCCTGGAGCTCAGGGCTTTCTGGATTAAAAAACCCTTACCCTAGGCGTAAGCCTAAGCCCTAAACTGGTCAATCAGCCTAGGGTTAGGGACGGTCCCAAGGAAAAATGTGCGGAGGCAGCCATGTTGTGGCACTTTTTCGATCCCCTTGGGATGCCTTTGCCAGCTGAATTGTGTCTGGAGCTCAAGCCTTTCTCATTTAAAAAACCCTAACCCTAGGCGTAACCCTAACCCTAGCCCTAGCCAGGTAAATCAGCCTAGGGTTAGGGATGGCACCAAAGAAAAAGCTGTGGAGGCAGCGATGTTGTGGCACTTTTGCGCTCCCCTTGGGATACCTTTTGCAGTTGCAGTGTGCCTGGAGCTCAGGGCTTTCTGGATTAAAAAGCCCTTACCCTAGGCGTAAGCCTAAGCCCTAAACTGGTCAATCAGCCTAGGGTTAGGGACGGTCCCAAGGAAAAATGTGCGGAGGCAGCCATGTTGTGGCACTTTTTCGATCCCCTTGGGATGCCTTTGCCTGCGGAATTGTGTCTGGAGATCAAGCCTTTCTCATTTAAAAAACCCTAACCCTAGGCGTAACCCTAACCCTAGCCCTAGCCAGGTAAATCAGCCTAGGGTTAGGGATGGCACCAAAGAAAAAGCTGTGGAGGCAGCGATGTTGTGGCACTTTTGCGCTCCCCTTGGGATACCTTTTGCAGTTGCAGTGTGCCTGGAGCTCAGGGCTTTCTGGATTAAAAAACCCTTACCCTAGGCGTAAGCCTAAGCCCTAAACTGGTCAATCAGCCTAGGGTTAGGGACGGTCCCAAGGAAAAATGATCGGAGGCAGCCATGTTGTGGCACTTTTTCGATCCCCTTGGGATGCCTTTGCCTGCGGAATTGTGTCTGGAGCTCAAGCCTTTCTCATTTAAAAAACCCTAACCCTAGGCGTAACCCTAACCCTAGCCCTAGCCAGGTGAATCAGCCTAGGGTTAGGGATGGCACCAAAGAAAAAGCTGTGGAGGCAGCGATGTTGTGGCACTTTTGCGCTCCCCTTGGGATACCTTTTGCAGTTGCAGTGTGCCTGGAGCTCAGGGCTTTCTGGATTAAAAAGCCCTTACCCTAGGCGTAAGCCTAAGCCCTAAACTGGTCAATCAGCCTAGGGTTAGGGACGGTCCCAAGGAAAAATGTGCGGAGGCAGCCATGTTGTGGCACTTTTTCGATCCCCTTGGGATGCCTTTGGCAGCGGAATTGTGTCTGGAGCTCAAGCCTTTCTCATTTAAAAAACCCTAACCCTAGGCGTAACCCTAACCCTAGCCCTAGCCAGGTAAATCAGCCTAGGGTTAGGGATGGCACCAAAGAAAAAGCTGTGGAGGCAGCGATGTTGTGGCACTTTTGCGCTCCCCTTGGGATACCTTTTGCAGTTGCAGTGTGCCTGGAGCTCAGGGCTTTCTGGATTAAAAAACCCTTACCCTAGGCGTAAGCCTAAGGCCTAAACTGGTCAATCAGCCTAGGGTTAGGGACGGTCCCAAGGAAAAATGTGCGGAGGCAGCCATGTTGTGGCACTTTTTCGATCCCCTTGGGATGCCTTTGCCAGCTGAATTGTGTCTGGAGCTCAAGCCTTTCTCATTTAAAAAACCCTAACCCTAGGCGTAACCCTAACCCTAGCCCTAGCCAGGTAAATCAGCCTAGGGTTAGGGATGGCACCAAAGAAAAAGCTGTGGAGGCAGCGATGTTGTGGCACTTTTGCGCTCCCCTTGGGATACCTTTTGCAGTTGCAGTGTGCCTGGAGCTCAGGGCTTTCTGGATTAAAAAACCCTTACCCTAGGCGTAAGCCTAAGCCCTAAACTGGTCAATCAGCCTAGGGTTAGGGACGGTCCCAAGGAAAAATGATCGGAGGCAGCCATGTTGTGGCACTTTTTCGATCCCCTTGGGATGCCTTTGCCTGCGGAATTGTGTCTGGAGCTCAAGCCTTTCTCATTTAAAAAACCCTAACCCTAGGCGTAACCCTAACCCTAGCCCTAGCCAGGTAAATCAGCCTAGGGTTAGGGATGGCACCAAAGAAAAAGCTGTGGAGGCAGCGATGTTGTGGCACTTTTGCGCTCCCCTTGGGATACCTTTTGCAGTTGCAGTGTGCCTGGAGCTCAGGGCTTTCTGGATTAAAAAACCCTTACCCTAGGCGTAAGCCTAAGCCCTAAACTGGTCAATCAGCCTAGGGTTAGGGACAGTCCCAAGGAAAAATGTGCGGA
Organism: Setophaga petechia; assembly: GCA_024362935.1. Classification (NCBI taxonomy): domain Eukaryota; kingdom Metazoa; phylum Chordata; class Aves; order Passeriformes; family Parulidae; genus Setophaga; species Setophaga petechia. The sequence goes on from JANCRA010000311.1 coordinate 54,483, forward strand.
CGCAGCCATGTTGTGGCACTTTTTCGATCCCCTTGGGATGCCTTTGCCAGCTGAATTGTGTCTGGAGGTCAAGCCTTTCTCATTTAAAAAACCCTAACCCTAGGCGTAACCCTAACCCTAGCCCTAGCCAGGTAAATCAGCCTAGGGTTAGGGATGGCACCAAAGAAAAAGCTGTGGAGGCAGCGATGTTGTGGCACTTTTGCGCTCCCATTGGGATACCTTTCGCAGTTGCAGTGTGCCTGGAGCTCAGGGCTTTCTGGATTAAAAAGCCCTTACCCTAGGCGTAAGCCTAAGCCCTAAACTGGTCAATCAGCCTAGGGTTAGGGACGGTCCCAAGGAAAAATGTGCGGAGGCAGCCATGTTGTGGCACTTTTTCGATCCCCTTGGGATGCCTTTGCCTGCGGAATTGTGTCTGGAGATCAAGCCTTTCTCATTTAAAAAACCCTAACCCTAGGCGTAACCCTAACCCTAGCCCTAGCCAGGTAAATCAGCCTAGGGTTAGGGATGGCACCAAAGAAAAAGCTGTGGAGGCAGCGATGTTGTGGCACTTTTGCGCTCCCCTTGGGATACCTTTTGCAGTTGCAGTGTGCCTGGAGCTCAGGGCTTTCTGGATTAAAAAACCCTTACCCTAGGCGTAAGCCTAAGCCCTAAACTGGTCAATCAGCCTAGGGTTAGGGACGGTCCCAAGGAAAAATGTGCGGAGGCAGCCATGTTGTGGCACTTTTTCGATCCCCTTGGGATGCCTTTGCCAGCGGAACTGTGTCTGGAGCTCAAGCCTTTCTCATTTAAAAAACCCTAACCCTAGGCGTAACCCTAACCCTAGCCCTAGCCAGGTAAATCAGCCTAGGGTTAGGGATGGCACCAAAGAAAAAGCTGTGGAGGCAGCGATGTTGTGGCACTTTTGCGCTCCCCTTGGGATACCTTTTGCAGTTGCAGTGTGCCTGGAGCTCAGGGCTTTCTGGATTAAAAAGCCCTTACCCTAGGCGTAAGCCTAAGCCCTAAACTGGTCAATCAGCCTAGGGTTAGGGACGGTCCCAAGGAAAAATGTGCGGAGGCAGCCATGTTGTGGCACTTTTTCGATCCCCTTGGGATGCCTTTGCCAGCGGAATTGTGTCTGGAGGTCAAGCCTTTCTCATTTAAAAAACCCTAACCCTAGGCGTAACCCTAACCCTAGCCCTAGCCAGGTAAATCAGCCTAGGGTTAGGGATGGCACCAAAGAAAAAGCTGTGGAGGCAGCGATGTTGTGGCACTTTTGCGCTCCCCTTGGGATACCTTTTGCAGTTGCAGTGTGCCTGGAGCTCAGGGCTTTCTGGATTAAAAAGCCCTTACCCTAGGCGTAAGCCTAAGCCCTAAACTGGTCAATCAGCCTAGGGTTAGGGACAGTCCCAAGGAAAAATGTGCGGAGGCAGCCATGTTGTGGCACTTTTTCGATCCCCTTGGGATGCCTTTGCCAGCGGAATTGTGTCTGGAGCTCAAGCCTTTCTCATTTAAAAAACCCTAACCCTAGGCGTAACCCTAACCCTAGCCCTAGCCAGGTAAATCAGCCTAGGGTTAGGGATGGCACCAAAGAAAAAGCTGTGGAGGCAGCGATGTTGTGGCACTTTTGCGCTCCCCTTGGGATACCTTTTGCAGTTGCAGTGTGCCTGGAGCTCAGGGCTTTCTGGATTAAAAAGCCCTTACCCTAGGCGTAAGCCTAAGCCCTAAACTGGTCAATCAGCCTAGGGTTAGGGACGGTCCCAAGGAAAAATGTGCGGAGGCAGCCATGTTGTGGCACTTTTTCGATCCCCTTGGGATGCCTTTGCCAGCGGAATTGTGTCTGGAGCTCAAGCCTTTCTCATTTAAAAAACCCTAACCCTAGGCGTAACCCTAACCCTAGCCCTAGCCAGGTAAATCAGCCTAGGGTTAGGGATGGCACCAAAGAAAAAGCTGTGGAGGCAGCGATGTTGTGGCACTTTTGCGCTCCCCTTGGGATACCTTTTGCAGCTGCAGTGTGCCTGGAGCTCAGGGCTTTCTGGATTAAAAAACCCTTACCCTAGGCGTAAGCCTAAACCCTGAACTTGTAAACAGCCTAGGGTTAGGGACGGTCCGAAGGAAAAATGTGCGGAGGCAGCCATGTTGTGGCACTTTTTCGATCCCCTTGGGATGCCTTTGCCAGCGGAATTGTGTCTGGAGCTCAAGCCTTTCTCATTTAAAAAACCCTAACCCTAGGCGTAACCCTAACCCTAGCCCTAGCCAGGTAAATCAGCCTAGGGTTAGGGATGGCACCAAAGAAAAAGCTGTGGAGGCAGCGATGTTGTGGCACTTTTGCGCTCCCATTGGGATACCTTTTGCAGTTGCAGTGTGCCTGGAGCTCAGGGCTTTCTGGATTAAAAAACCCTTACCCTAGGCGTAAGCCTAAGCCCTAAACTGGTCAATCAGCCTAGGGTTAGGGACGGTCCCAAGGAAAAATGTGCTGAGGCAGCCATGTTGTGGCACTTTTTCGATCCCCTTGGGATGCCTTTGCCTGCGGAATTGTGTCTGGAGCTCAAGCCTTTCTCATTTAAAAAACCCTAACCCTAGGCGTAACCCTAACCCTAGCCCTAGCCAGGTAAATCAGCCTAGGGTTAGGGATGGCACCAAAGAAAAAGCTGTGGAGGCAGCGATGTTGTGGCACTTTTGCGCTCCCCTTGGGATACCTTTTGCAGTTGCAGTGTGCCTGGAGCTCAGGGCTTTCGGGATTAAAAAACCCTTAACCTAGGCGTAAGCCTAAGCCCTGAACTTGTAAACAGCCTAGGGTTAGGGACGGTCCGAAGGAAAAATGTGCGGAGGCAGCCATGTTGTGGCACTTTTTCGATCCCCTTGGGATGCCTTTGCCAGCGGAATTGCGTCTGGAGCTCAAGCCTTTCTCATTTAAAAAACCCTAACCCTAGGCGTAACCCTAACCCTAGCCCTAGCCAGGTAAATCAGCCTAGGGTTAGGGATGGCACCAAAGAAAAAGCTGTGGAGGCAGCGATGTTGTGGCACTTTTGCGCTCCCCTTGGGATACCTTTTGCAGTTGCAGTGTGCCTGGAGCTCAGGGCTTTCTGGATTAAAAAGCCCTTACCCTAGGCGTAAGCCTAAGCCCTAAACTGGTCAATCAGCCTAGGGTTAGGGACGGTCCCAAGGAAAAATGTGCGGAGGCAGCCATGTTGTGGCACTTTTTCGATCCCCTTGGGATGCCTTTGCCTGCGGAATTGTGTCTGGAGATCAAGCCTTTCTCATTTAAAAAACCCTAACCCTAGGCGTAACCCTAACCCTAGCCCTAGCCAGGTAAATCAGCCTAGGGTTAGGGATGGCACCAAAGAAAAAGCTGTGGAGGCAGCGATGTTGTGGCACTTTTGCGCTCCCCTTGGGATACCTTTTGCAGTTGCAGTGTGCCTGGAGCTCAGGGCTTTCTGGATTAAAAAACCCTTACCCTAGGCGTAAGCCTAAGCCCTAAACTGGTCAATCAGCCTAGGGTTAGGGACGGTCCCAAGGAAAAATGTGCGGAGGCAGCCATGTTGTGGCACTTTTTCGATCCCCTTGGGATGCCTTTGCCAGCTGAATTGTGTCTGGAGGTCAAGCCTTTCTCATTTAAAAAACCCTAACCCTAGGCGTAACCCTAACCCTAGCCCTAGCCAGGTAAATCAGCCTAGGGTTAGGGATGGCACCAAAGAAAAAGCTGTGGAGGCAGCGATGTTGTGGCACTTTTGCGCTCCCCTTGGGATACCTTTTGCAGTTGCAGTGTGCCTGGAGCTCAGGGCTTTCTGGATTAAAAAACCCTTACCCTAGGCGTAAGCCTAAGCCCTAAACTGGTCAATCAGCCTAGGGTTAGGGACGGTCCCAAGGAAAAATGTGCGGAGGCAGCCATGTTGTGGCACTTTTTCGATCCCCTTGGGATGCCTTTGCCAGCTGAATTGTGTCTGGAGGTCAAGCCTTTCTCATTTAAAAAACCCTAACCCTAGGCGTAACCCTAACCCTAGCCCTAGCCAGGTAAATCAGCCTAGGGTTAGGGATGGCACCAAAGAAAAAGCTGTGGAGGCAGCGATGTTGTGGCACTTTTGCGCTCCCCTTGGGATACCTTTTGCAGTTGCAGTGTGCCTGGAGCTCAGGGCTTTCTGGATTAAAAAGCCCTTACCCTAGGCGTAAGCCTAATCCCTAAACTGGTCAATCAGCCTAGGGTTAGGGACGGTCCCAAGGAAAAATGATTGGAGGCAGCCATGTTGTGGCACTTTTTCGATCCCCTTGGGATGCCTTTGCCTGCGGAATTGTGTCTGGAGCTCAAGCCTTTCTCATTTAAAAAACCCTAACCCTAGGCGTAACCCTAACCCTAGCCCTAGCCAGGTAAATCAGCCTAGGGTTAGGGATGGCACCAAAGAAAAAGCTGTGGAGGCAGCGATGTTGTGGCACTTTTGCGCTCCCCTTGGGATACCTTTTGCAGTTGCAGTGTGCCTGGAGCTCAGGGCTTTCTGGATTAAAAAACCCTTACCCTAGGCGTAAGCCTAAACCCTAAACTGGTAAACAGCCTAGGGTTAGGGATGGTCCCAAGGAAAAATGTGCGGAGGCAGCCATGTTGTGGCACTTTTTCGATCCCCTTGGGATGCCTTTTCCAGCTGAATTGTGTCTGGAGCTCAAGCCTTTCTCATTTAAAAAACCCTAACCCTAGGCGTAACCCTAACCCTAGCCCTAGCCAGGTGAATCAGCCTAGGGTTAGGGATGGCACCAAAGAAAAAGCTGTGGAGGCAGCGATGTTGTGGCACTTTTGCGCTCCCCTTGGGATACCTTTTGCAGTTGCAGTGTGCCTGGAGCTCAGGGCTTTCTGGATTAAAAAGCCCTTACCCTAGGCGTAAGCCTAAGCCCTAAACTGGTCAATCAGCCTAGGGTTAGGGACGGTCCCAAGGAAAAATGTGCGGAGGCAGCCATGTTGTGGCACTTTTTCGATCCCCTTGGGATGCCTTTGCCAGCTGAATTGTGTCTGGAGCTCAAGCCTTTCTCATTTAAAAAACCCTAACCCTAGGCGTAACCCTAACCCTAGCCCTAGCCAGGTAAATCAGCCTAGGGTTAGGGATGGCACCAAAGAAAAAGCTGTGGAGGCAGCGATGTTGTGGCACTTTTGCGCTCCCCTTGGGATACCTTTTGCAGTTGCAGTGTGCCTGGAGCTCAGGGCTTTCTGGATTAAAAAACCCTTACCCTAGGCGTAAGCCTAAGCCCTAAACTGGTCAATCAGCCTAGGGTTAGGGACGGTCCCAAGGAAAAATGTGCGGAGGCAGCCATGTTGTGGCACTTTTTCGATCCCCTTGGGATGCCTTTGCCAGCGGAATTGTGTCTGGAGCTCAAGCCTTTCTCATTTAAAAAACCCTAACCCTAGGCGTAACCCTAACCCTAGCCCTAGCCAGGTAAATCAGCCTAGGGTTAGGGATGGCACCAAAGAAAAAGCTGTGGAGGCAGCGATGTTGTGGCACTTTTGCGCTCCCCTTGGGATACCTTTTGCAGTTGCAGTGTGCCTGGAGCTCAGGGCTTTCTGGATTAAAAAACCCTTACCCTAGGCGTAAGCCTAAGCCCTAAACTGGTCAATCAGCCTAGGGTTAGGGACGGTCCCAAGGAAAAATGTGCGGAGGCAGCCATGTTGTGGCACTTTTTCGATCCCCTTGGGATGCCTTTGCCAGCGGAACTGTGTCTGGAGCTCAAGCCTTTCTCATTTAAAAAACCCTAACCCTAGGCGTAACCCTAACCCTAGCCCTAGCCAGGTAAATCAGCCTAGGGTTAGGGATGGCACCAAAGAAAAAGCTGTGGAGGCAGCGATGTTGTGGCACTTTTGCGCTCCCCTTGGGATACCTTTTGCAGTTGCAGTGTGCCTGGAGCTCAGGGCTTTCTGGATTAAAAAACCCTTACCCTAGGCGTAAGCCTAAGCCCTAAACTGGTCAATCAGCCTAGGGTTAGGGACGGTCCCAAGGAAAAATGTGCGGAGGCAGCCATGTTGTGGCACTTTTTCGATCCCCTTGGGATGCCTTTGCCTGCGGAATTGTGTCTGGAGCTCAAGCCTTTCTCATTTAAAAAACCCTAACCCTAGGCGTAACCCTAACCCTAGCCCTAGCCAGGTAAATCAGCCTAGGGTTAGGGATGGCACCAAAGAAAAAGCTGTGGAGGCAGCGATGTTGTGGCACTTTTGCGCTCCCCTTGGGATACCTTTTGCAGTTGCAGTGTGCCTGGAGCTCAGGGCTTTCTGGATTAAAAAACCCTTACCCTAGGCGTAAGCCTAAGCCCTAAACTGGTCAATCAGCCTAGGGTTAGGGACGGTCCCAAGGAAAAATGTGCGGAGGCAGCCATGTTGTGGCACTTTTTCGATCCCCTTGGGATGCCTTTGCCAGCTGAATTGTGTCTGGAGGTCAAGCCTTTCTCATTTAAAAAACCCTAACCCTAGGCGTAACCCTAACCCTAGCCCTAGCCAGGTAAATCAGCCTAGGGTTAGGGATGGCACCAAAGAAAAAGCTGTGGAGGCAGCGATGTTGTGGCACTTTTGCGCTCCCCTTGGGATACCTTTTGCAGTTGCAGTGTGCCTGGAGCTCAGGGCTTTCTGGATTAAAAAACCCTTACCCTAGGCGTAAGCCTAAGCCCTAAACTGGTCAATCAGCCTAGGGTTAGGGACGGTCCCAAGGAAAAATGTGCGGAGGCAGCCATGTTGTGGCACTTTTTCCATCCCCTTGGGATGCCTTTGCCAGCTGAATTGTGTCTGGAGGTCAAGCCTTTCTCATTTAAAAAACCCTAACCCTAGGCGTAACCCTAACCCTAGCCCTAGCCAGGTAAATCAGCCTAGGGTTAGGGATGGCACCAAAGAAAAAGCTGTGGAGGCAGCGATGTTGTGGCACTTTTGCGCTCCCCTTGGGATACCTTTTGCAGTTGCAGTGTGCCTGGAGCTCAGGGCTTTCTGGATTAAAAAGCCCTTACCCTAGGCGTAAGCCTAATCCCTAAACTGGTCAATCAGCCTAGGGTTAGGGACGGTCCCAAGGAAAAATGATTGGAGGCAGCCATGTTGTGGCACTTTTTCGATCCCCTTGGGATGCCTTTGCCTGCGGAATTGTGTCTGGAGCTCAAGCCTTTCTCATTTAAAAAACCCTAACCCTAGGCGTAACCCTAACCCTAGCCCTAGCCAGGTAAATCAGCCTAGGGTTAGGGATGGCACCAAAGAAAAAGCTGTGGAGGCAGCGATGTTGTGGCACTTTTGCGCTCCCCTTGGGATACCTTTTGCAGTTGCAGTGTGCCTGGAGCTCAGGGCTTTCTGGATTAAAAAACCCTTACCCTAGGCGTAAGCCTAAGCCCTAAACTGGTCAATCAGCCTAGGGTTAGGGACGGTCCCAAGGAAAAATGTGCGGAGGCAGCCATGTTGTGGCACTTTTTCGATCCCCTTGGGATGCCTTTTCCAGCTGAATTGTGTCTGGAGCTCAAGCCTTTCTCATTTAAAAAACCCTAACCCTAGGCGTAACCCTAACCCTAGCCCTAGCCAGGTGAATCAGCCTAGGGTTAGGGATGGCACCAAAGAAAAAGCTGTGGAGGCAGCGATGTTGTGGCACTTTTGCGCTCCCCTTGGGATACCTTTTGCAGTTGCAGTGTGCCTGGAGCTCAGGGCTTTCTGGATTAAAAAGCCCTTACCCTAGGCGTAAGCCTAAGCCCTAAACTGGTCAATCAGCCTAGGGTTAGGGACGGTCCCAAGGAAAAATGTGCGGAGGCAGCCATGTTGTGGCACTTTTTCGATCCCCTTGGGATGCCTTTGCCAGCTGAATTGTGTCTGGAGCTCAAGCCTTTCTCATTTAAAAAACCCTAACCCTAGGCGTAACCCTAACCCTAGCCCTAGCCAGGTAAATCAGCCTAGGGTTAGGGATGGCACCAAAGAAAAAGCTGTGGAGGCAGCGATGTTGTGGCACTTTTGCGCTCCCCTTGGGATACCTTTTGCAGTTGCAGTGTGCCTGGAGCTCAGGGCTTTCTGGATTAAAAAGCCCTTACCCTAGGCGTAAGCCTAAGCCCTAAACTGGTTAATCAGCCTAGGGTTAGGGACGGTCCCAAGGAAAAATGTGCGGAGGCAGCCATGTTGTGGCACTTTTTCGATCCCCTTGGGATGCCTTTGCCTGCGGAATTGTGTCTGGAGCTCAAGCCTTTCTCATTTAAAAAACCCTAACCCTAGGCGTAACCCTAACCCTAGCCCTAGCCAGGTAAATCAGCCTAGGGTTAGGGATGGCACCAAAGAAAAAGCTGTGGAGGCAGCGATGTTGTGGCACTTTTGCGCTCCCCTTGGGATACCTTTTGCAGTTGCAGTGTGCCTGGAGCTCAGGGCTTTCTGGATTAAAAAACCCTTACCCTAGGCGTAAGCCTAAGCCCTAAACTGGTCAATCAGCCTAGGGTTAGGGACGGTCCCAAGGAAAAATGTGCGGAGGCAGCCATGTTGTGGCACTTTTTCGATCCCCTTGGGATGCCTTTGGCAGCGGAATTGTGTCTGGAGCTCAAGCCTTTCTCATTTAAAAAACCCTAACCCTAGGCGTAACCCTAACCCTAGCCCTAGCCAGGTAAATCAGCCTAGGGTTAGGGATGGCACCAAAGAAAAAGCTGTGGAGGCAGTGATGTTGTGGCACTTTTGCGCTCCCCTTGGGATACCTTTTGCAGTTGCAGTGTGCCTGGAGCTCAGGGCTTTCTGGATTAAAAAACCCTTACCCTAGGCGTAAGCCTAAGCCCTAAACTGGTCAATCAGCCTAGGGTTAGGGACGGTCCCAAGGAAAAATGTGCGGAGGCAGCCATGTTGTGGCACTTTTTCGATCCCCTTGGGATGCCTTTGCCAGCTGAATTGTGTCTGGAGCTCAAGCCTTTCTCATTTAAAAAACCCTAACCCTAGGCGTAACCCTAACCCTAGCCCTAGCCAGGTAAATCAGCCTAGGGTTAGGGATGGCACCAAAGAAAAAGCTGTGGAGGCAGCGATGTTGTGGCACTTTTGCGCTCCCCTTGGGATACCTTTTGCAGTTGCAGTGTGCCTGGAGCTCAGGGCTTTCTGGATTAAAAAACCCTTACCCTAGGCGTAAGCCTAAGCCCTAAACTGGTCAATCAGCCTAGGGTTAGGGACGGTCCCAAGGAAAAATGTGCGGAGGCAGCCATGTTGTGGCACTTTTTCGATCCCCTTGGGATGCCTTTGCCAGCGGAATTGTGTCTGGAGATCAAGCCTTTCTCATTTAAAAAACCCTAACCCTAGGCGTAACCCTAACCCTAGCCCTAGCCAGGTAAATCAGCCTAGGGTTAGGGATGGCACCAAAGAAAAAGCTGTGGAGGCAGCGATGTTGTGGCACTTTTGCGCTCCCTTTGGGATACCTTTTGCAGTTGCAGTGTGCCTGGAGCTCAGGGCTTTCTGGATTAAAAAACCCTTACCCTAGGCGTAAGCCTAAGCCCTAAACTGGTCAATCAGCCTAGGGTTAGGGACGGTCCCAAGGAAAAATGTGCGGAGGCAGCCATGTTGTGGCACTTTTTCGATCCCCTTGGGATGCCTTTGCCTGCGGAATTGTGTCTGGAGATCAAGCCTTTCTCATTTAAAAAACCCTAACCCTAGGCGTAACCCTAACCCTAGCCCTAGCCAGGTAAATCAGCCTAGGGTTAGGGATGGCACCAAAGAAAAAGCTGTGGAGGCAGCGATGTTGTGGCACTTTTGCGCTCCCCTTGGGATACCTTTTGCAGTTGCAGTGTGCCTGGAGCTCAGGGCTTTCTGGATTAAAAAACCCTTACCCTAGGCGTAAGCCTAAGCCCTAAACTGGTCAATCAGCCTAGGGTTAGGGACGGTCCCAAGGAAAAATGTGCGGAGGCAGCCATGTTGTGGCACTTTTTCGATCCCCTTGGGATGCCTTTGCCTGCGGAATTGTGTCTGGAGCTCAAGCATTTCTCATTTAAAAAACCCTAACCCTAGGCGTAACCCTAACCCTAGCCCTAGCCAGGTAAATCAGCCTAGGGTTAGGGATGGCACCAAAGAAAAAGCTGTGGAGGCAGCGATGTTGTGGCACTTTTGCGCTCCCTTTGGGATACCTTTTGCAGTTGCAGTGTGCCTGGAGCTCAGGGCTTTCTGGATTAAAAAACCCGTACCCTAGGCGTAAGCCTAAGCCCTAAACTGGTCAATCAGCCTAGGGTTAGGGACGGTCCCAAGGAAAAATGTGCGGAGGCAGCCATGTTGTGGCACTTTTTCGATCCCCTTGGGATGCCTTTGCCTGCGGAATTGTGTCTGGAGATCAAGCCTTTCTCATTTAAAAAACCCTAACCCTAGGCGTAACCCTAACCCTAGCCCTAGCCAGGTAAATCAGCCTAGGGTTAGGGATGGCACCAAAGAAAAAGCTGTGGAGGCAGCGATGTTGTGGCACTTTTGTGCTCCCCTTGGGATACCTTTTGCAGTTGCAGTGTGCCTGGAGCTCAGGGCTTTCTGGATTAAAAAACCCTTACCCTAGGCGTAAGCCTAAGCCCTAAACTGGTCAATCAGCCTAGGGTTAGGGACGGTCCCAAGGAAAAATGATCGGAGGCAGCCATGTTGTGGCACTTTTTCGATCCCCTTGGGATGCCTTTGCCTGCGGAATTGTGTCTGGAGCTCAAGCCTTTCTCATTTAAAAAACCCTAACCCTAGGCGTAACCCTAACCCTAGCCCTAGCCAGGTGAATCAGCCTAGGGTTAGGGATGGCACCAAAGAAAAAGCTGTGGAGGCAGCGATGTTGTGGCACTTTTGCGCTCCCCTTGGGATACCTTTTGCAGTTGCAGTGTGCCTGGAGCTCAGGGCTTTCTGGATTAAAAAACCCTTACCCTAGGCGTAAGCCTAAGCCCTAAACTGGTCAATCAGCCTAGGGTTAGGGACGGTCCCAAGGAAAAATGTGCGGAGGCAGCCATGTTGTGGCACTTTTTCGATCCCCTTGGGATGCCTTTGCCTGCGGAATTGTGTCTGGAGATCAAGCCTTTCTCATTTAAAAAACCCTAACCCTAGGCGTAACCCTAACCCTAGCCCTAGCCAGGTAAATCAGCCTAGGGTTAGGGATGGCACCAAAGAAAAAGCTGTGGAGGCAGCGATGTTGTGGCACTTTTGCGCTCCCCTTGGGATACCTTTTGCAGTTGCAGTGTGCCTGGAGCTCAGGGCTTTCTGGATTAAAAAACCCTTACCCTAGGCGTAAGCCTAAGCCCTAAACTGGTCAATCAGCCTAGGGTTAGGGACGGTCCCAAGGAAAAATGTGCGGAGGCAGCCATGTTGTGGCACTTTTTCGATCCCCTTGGGATGCCTTTGCCAGCTGAATTGTGTCTGGAGCTCAAGCCTTTCTCATTTAAAAAACCCTAACCCTAGGCGTAACCCTAACCCTAGCCCTAGCCAGGTAAATCAGCCTAGGGTTAGGGATGGCACCAAAGAAAAAGCTGTGGAGGCAGCGATGTTGTGGCACTTTTGCGCTCCCTTTGGGATACCTTTTGCAGTTGCAGTGTGCCTGGAGCTCAGGGCTTTCTGGATTAAAAAACCCTTACCCTAGGCGTAAGCCTAAGCCCTAAACTGGTCAATCAGCCTAGGGTTAGGGACGGTCCCAAGGGAAAATGTGCGGAGGCAGCCATGTTGTGGCACTTTTTCGATCCCCTTGGGATGCCTTTGCCAGCGGAATTGTGTCTGGAGCTCAAGCCTTTCTCATTTAAAAAACCCTAACCCTAGGCGTAACCCTAACCCTAGCCCTAGCCAGGTAAATCAGCCTAGGGTTAGGGATGGCACCAAAGAAAAAGCTGTGGAGGCAGCGATGTTGTGGCACTTTTGCGCTCCCCTTGGGATACCTTTTGCAGTTGCAGTGTGCCTGGAGCTCAGGGCTTTCTGGATTAAAAAACCCTTACCCTAGGCGTAAGCCTAAGCCCTAAACTGGTCAATCAGCCTAGGGTTAGGGACAGTCCCAAGGAAAAATGTGCGGACGCAGCCATGTTGTGGCACTTTTTCGATCCCCTTGGGATGCCTTTGCCAGCTGAATTGTGTCTGGAGGTCAAGCCTTTCTCATTTAAAAAACCCTAACCCTAGGCGTAACCCTAACCCTAGCCCTAGACAGGTAAATCAGCCTAGGGTTAGGGATGGCACCAAAGAAAAAGCTGTGGAGGCAGCGATGTTGTGGCACTTTTGCGCTCCCATTGGGATACCTTTTGCAGTTGCAGTGTGCCTGGAGCTCAGGGCTTTCTGGATTAAAAAGCCCTTACCCTAGGCGTAAGCCTAAGCCCTAAACTGGTCAATCAGCCTAGGGTTAGGGACGGTCCCAAGGAAAAATGTGCGGAGGCAGCCATGTTGTGGCACTTTTTCGATCCCCTTGGGATGCCTTTGCCAGCGGAATTGTGTCTGGAGCTCAAGCCTTTCTCATTTAAAAAACCCTAACCCTAGGCGTAACCCTAACCCTAGCCCTAGCCAGGTAAATCAGCCTAGGGTTAGGGATGGCACCAAAGAAAAAGCTGTGGAGGCAGCGATGTTGTGGCACTTTTGCGCTCCCCTTGGGATACCTTTTGCAGTTGCAGTGTGCCTGGAGCTCAGGGCTTTCTGGATTAAAAAACCCTTACCCTAGGCGTAAGCCTAAGCCCTAAACTGGTCAATCAGCCTAGGGTTAGGGACGGTCCCAAGGAAAAATGTGCGGAGGCAGCCATGTTGTGGCACTTTTTCGATCCCCTTGGGATGCCTTTGCCAGCGGAACTGTGTCTGGAGCTCAAGCCTTTCTCATTTAAAAAACCCTAACCCTAGGCGTAACCCTAACCCTAGCCCTAGCCAGGTAAATCAGCCTAGGGTTAGGGATGGCACCAAAGAAAAAGCTGTGGAGGCAGCGATGTTGTGGCACTTTTGCGCTCCCCTTGGGATACCTTTTGCAGTTGCAGTGTGCCTGGAGCTCAGGTCTTTCTGGATTAAAAAGCCCTTACCCTAGGCGTAAGCCTAAGCCCTAAACTGGTCAATCAGCCTAGGGTTAGGGACGGTCCCAAGGAAAAATGTGCGGAGGCAGCCATGTTGTGGCACTTTTTCGATCCCCTTGGGATGCCTTTGCCTGCGGAATTGTGTCTGGAGCTCAAGCCTTTCTCATTTAAAAAACCCTAACCCTAGGCGTAACCCTAACCCTAGCCCTAGCCAGGTAAATCAGCCTAGGGTTAGGGATGGCACCAAAGAAAAAGCTGTGGAGGCAGCGATGTTGTGGCACTTTTGCGCTCCCCTTGGGATACCTTTTGCAGCTGCAGTGTGCCTGGAGCTCAGGGCTTTCTGGATTAAAAAACCCTTACCCTAGGCGTAAGCCTAAACCCTGAACTTGTAAAGAGCCTAGGGTTAGGGACGGTCCGAAGGAAAAATGTGCGGAGGCAGCCATGTTGTGGCACTTTTTCGATCCCCTTGGGATGCCTTTGCCAGCGGAATTGTGTCTGGAGCTCAAGCCTTTCTCATTTAAAAAACCCTAACCCTAGGCGTAACCCTAACCCTAGCCCTAGCCAGGTAAATCAGCCTAGGGTTAGGGATGGCACCAAAGAAAAAGCTGTGGAGGCAGCGATGTTGTGGCACTTTTGCGCTCCCATTGGGATACCTTTTGCAGTTGCAGTGTGCCTGGAGCTCAGGGCTTTCTGGATTAAAAAACCCTTACCCTAGGCGTAAGCCTAAGCCCTAAACTGGTCAATCAGCCTAGGGTTAGGGACGGTCCCAAGGAAAAATGTGCTGAGGCAGCCATGTTGTGGCACTTTTTCGATCCCCTTGGGATGCCTTTGCCTGCGGAATTGTGTCTGGAGCTCAAGCCTTTCTCATTTAAAAAACCCTAACCCTAGGCGTAACCCTAACCCTCGCCCTAGCCAGGTAAATCAGCCTAGGGTTAGGGATGGCACCAAAGAAAAAGCTGTGGAGGCAGCGATGTTGTGGCACTTTTGCGCTCCCCTTGGGATACCTTTTGCAGTTGCAGTGTGCCTGGAGCTCAGGGCTTTCGGGATTAAAAAACCCTTAACCTAGGCGTAAGCCTAAGCCCTGAACTTGTAAACAGCCTAGGGTTAGGGACGGTCCGAAGGAAAAATGTGCGGAGGCAGCCATGTTGTGGCACTTTTTCGATCCCCTTGGGATGCCTTTGCCAGCGGAATTGTGTCTGGAGCTCAAGCCTTTCTCATTTAAAAAACCCTAACCCTAGGCGTAACCCTAACCCTAGCCCTAGCCAGGTAAATCAGCCTAGGGTTAGGGATGGCACCAAAGAAAAAGCTGTGGAGGCAGCGATGTTGTGGCACTTTTGCGCTCCCATTGGGATACCTTTTGCAGTTGCAGTGTGCCTGGAGCTCAGGGCTTTCTGGATTAAAAAACCCTTACCCTAGGCGTAAGCCTAAGGCCTAAACTGGTCAATCAGCCTAGGGTTAGGGACGGTCCCAAGGAAAAATGTGCTGAGGCAGCCATGTTGTGGCACTTTTTCGATCCCCTTGGGATGCCTTTGCCTGCGGAATTGTGTCTGGAGCTCAAGCCTTTCTCATTTAAAAAACCCTAACCCTAGGCGTAACCCTAACCCTAGCCCTAGCCAGGTAAATCAGCCTAGGGTTAGGGATGGCACCAAAGAAAAAGCTGTGGAGGCAGCGATGTTGTGGCACTTTTGCGCTCCCCTTGGGATACCTTTTGCAGTTGCAGTGTGCCTGGAGCTCAGGGCTTTCTGGATTAAAAAACCCTTACCCTAGGCGAAAGCCTAAGCCCTAAACTGGTCAATCAGCCTAGGGTTAGGGACGGTCCCAAGGAAAAATGTGCGGAGGCAGCCATGTTGTGGCACTTTTTCGATCCCCTTGGGATGCCTTTGCCAGCGGAATTGTGTCTGGAGCTCAAGCCTTTCTCATTTAAAAAACCCTAACCCTAGGCGTAACCCTAACCCTAGCCCTAGCCAGGTAAATCAGCCTAGGGTTAGGGATGGCACCAAAGAAAAAGCTGTGGAGGCAGCGATGTTGTGGCACTTTTGCGCTCCCATTGGGATACCTTTTGCAGTTGCAGTGTGCCTGGAGCTCAGGGCTTTCTGGATTAAAAAACCCTTACCCTAGGCGTAAGCCTAAGCCCTAAACTGGTCAATCAGCCTAGGGTTAGGGACGGTCCCAAGGAAAAATGTGCGGAGGCAGCCATGTTGTGGCACTTTTTCGATCCCCTTGGGATGCCTTTGCCTGCGGAATTGTGTCTGGAGCTCAAGCCTTTCTCATTTAAAAAACCCTAACCCTAGGCGTAACCCTAACCCTAGCCCTAGCCAGGTAAATCAGCCTAGGGTTAGGGATGGCACCAAAGAAAAAGCTGTGGAGGCAGCGATGTTGTGGCACTTTTGCGCTCCCCTTGGGATACCTTTTGCAGTTGCAGTGTGCCTGGAGCTCAGGGCTTTCTGGATTAAAAAACCCTTACCCTAGGCGAAAGCCTAAGCCCTAAACTGGTCAATCAGCCTAGGGTTAGGGACGGTCCCAAGGAAAAATGTGCGGAGGCAGCCATGTTGTGGCACTTTTTCGATCCCCTTGGGATGCCTTTGCCTGCAAAATTGTGTCTGGAGCTCAAGCCTTTCTCATTTAAAAAACCCTAACCCTAGGCGTAACCCTAACCCTAGCCCTAGCCAGGTAAATCAGCCTAGGGTTAGGGATGGCACCAAAGAAAAAGCTGTGGAGGCAGCGATGTTGTGGCACTTTTGCGCTCCCCTTGGGATACCTTTTGCAGTTGCAGTGTGCCTGGAGCTCAGGGCTTTCGGGATTAAAAAACCCTTAACCTAGGCGTAAGCCTAAGCCCTAAACTGGTCAATCAGCCTAGGGTTAGGGACAGTCCCAAGGAAAAATGTGCGGAGGCAGCCATGTTGTGGCACTTTTTCGATCCCCTTGGGATGCCTTTGCCAGCGGAATTGTTTCTGGAGCTCAAGCCTTTCTCATTTAAAAAACCCTAACCCTAGGCGTAACCCTAACCCTAGCCCTAGGCAGGTAAATCAGCCTAGGGTTAGGGATGGCACCAAAGAAAAAGCTGTGGAGGCAGCGATGTTGTGGCACTTTTGCGCTCCCCTTGGGATACCTTTTGCAGTTGCAGTGTGCCTGGAGCTCAGGGCTTTCTGGATTAAAAAACCCTTACCCTAGGCGAAAGCCTAAGCCCTAAACTGGTCAATCAGCCTAGGGTTAGGGACGGTCCCAAGGAAAAATGTGCGGAGGCAGCCATGTTGTGGCACTTTTTTGATCCCCTTGGGATGCCTTTGCCAGCTGAATTGTGTCTGGAGCTCAAGCCTTTCTCATTTAAAAAACCCTAACCCTAGGCGTAACCCTAACCCTAGCCCTAGCCAGGTAAATCAGCCTAGGGTTAGGGATGGCACCAAAGAAAAAGCTGTGGAGGCAGCGATGTTGTGGCACTTTTGCGCTCCCCTTGGGATACCTTTTGCAGTTGCAGTGTGCCTGGAGCTCAGGGCTTTCTGGATTTAGAAACCCTTACCCTAGGCGTAAGCCTAAGCCCTAAACTGGTCAATCAGCCTAGGGTTAGGGACGGTCCCAAGGAAAAATGATTGGAGGCAGCCATGTTGTGGCACTTTTTCGATCCCCTTGGGATGCCTTTGCCTGCGGAATTGTGTCTGGAGCTCAAGCCTTTCTCATTTAAAAAACCCTAACCCTAGGCGTAACCCTAACCCTAGCCCTAGCCAGGTAAATCAGCCTAGGGTTAGGGATGGCACCAAAGAAAAAGCTGTGGAGGCAGCGATGTTGTGGCACTTTTGCGCTCCCCTTGGGATACCTTTTGCAGTTGCAGTGTGCCTGGAGCTCAGGTCTTTCTGGATTAAAAAACCTTTACCCTAGGCGTAAGCCTAAGCCCTAAACTGGTCAATCAGCCTAGGGTTAGGGACGGTCCCAAGGAAAAATGTGCGGAGGCAGCCATGTTGTGGCACTTTTTCGATCCCCTTGGGATGCCTTTGCCAGCGGAATTGTGTCTGGAGCTCAAGCCTTTCTCATTTAAAAAACCCTAACCCTAGGCGTAACCCTAACCCTAGCCCTAGCCAGGTAAATCAGCCTAGGGTTAGGGATGGCACCAAAGAAAAAGCTGTGGAGGCAGCGATGTTGTGGCACTTTTGCGCTCCCATTGGGATACCTTTTGCAGTTGCAGTGTGCCTGGAGCTCAGGGCTTTCTGGATTAAAAAACCCTTACCCTAGGCGTAAGCCTAAGCCCTAAACTGGTCAATCAGCCTAGGGTTAGGGACGGTCCCAAGGAAAAATGTGCTGAGGCAGCCATGTTGTGGCACTTTTTCGATCCCCTTAGGATGCCTTTGCCTGCGGAATTGTGTCTGGAGCTCAAGCCTTTCTCATTTAAAAAACCCTAACCCTAGGCGTAACCCTAACCCTCGCCCTAGCCAGGTAAATCAGCCTAGGGTTAGGGATGGCACCAAAGAAAAAGCTGTGGAGGCAGCGATGTTGTGGCACTTTTGCGCTCCCCTTGGGATACCTTTTGCAGTTGCAGTGTGCCTGGAGCTCAGGGCTTTCGGGATTAAAAAACCCTTAACCTAGGCGTAAGCCTAAGCCCTGAACTTGTAAACAGCCTAGGGTTAGGGACGGTCCGAAGGAAAAATGTGCGGAGGCAGCCATGTTGTGGCACTTTTTCGATCCCCTTGGGATGCCTTTGCCAGCTGAATTGTGTCTGGAGCTCAAGCCTTTCTCATTTAAAAAACCCTAACCCTAGGCGTAACCCTAACCCTAGCCCTAGCCAGGTAAATCAGCCTAGGGTTAGGGATGGCACCAAAGAAAAAGCTGTGGAGGCAGCGATGTTGTGGCACTTTTGCGCTCCCATTGGGATACCTTTTGCAGTTGCAGTGTGCCTGGAGCTCAGGGCTTTCTGGATTAAAAAACCCTTACCCTAGGCGTAAGCCTAAGGCCTAAACTGGTCAATCAGCCTAGGGTTAGGGACGGTCCCAAGGAAAAATGTGCTGAGGCAGCCATGTTGTGGCACTTTTTCGATCCCCTTGGGATGCCTTTGCCTGCGGAATTGTGTCTGGAGCTCAAGCCTTTCTCATTTAAAAAACCCTAACCCTAGGCGTAACCCTAACCCTAGCCCTAGCCAGGTAAATCAGCCTAGGGTTAGGGATGGCACCAAAGAAAAAGCTGTGGAGGCAGCGATGTTGTGGCACTTTTGCGCTCCCCTTGGGATACCTTTTGCAGTTGCAGTGTGCCTGGAGCTCAGGGCTTTCGGGATTAAAAAACCCTTAACCTAGGCGTAAGCCTAAGCCCTGAACTTGTAAACAGCCTAGGGTTAGGGACGGTCCCAAGGAAAAATGTGCGGAGGCAGCCATGTTGTGGCACTTTTTCGATCCCCTTGGGATGCCTTTGCCAGCGGAATTGTGTCTGGAGCTCAAGCCTTTCTCATTTAAAAAACCCTAACCCTAGGCGTAACCCTAACCCTAGCCCTAGCCAGGTAAATCAGCCTAGGGTTAGGGATGGCACCAAAGAAAAAGCTGTGGAGGCAGCGATGTTGTGGCACTTTTGCGCTCCCATTGGGATACCTTTTGCAGTTGCAGTGTGCCTGGAGCTCAGGGCTTTCTGGATTAAAAAACCCTTACCCTAGGCGTAAGCCTAAGCCCTAAACTGGTCAATCAGCCTAGGGTTAGGGACGGTCCCAAGGAAAAATGTGCGGAGGCAGCCATGTTGTGGCACTTTTTCGATCCCCTTGGGATGCCTTTGCCAGCGGAATTGTGTCTGGAGCTCAAGCCTTTCTCATTTAAAAAACCCTAACCCTAGGCGTAACCCTAACCCTAGCCCTAGGCAGGTAAATCAGCCTAGGGTTAGGGATGGCACCAAAGAAAAAGCTGTGGAGGCAGCGATGTTGTGGCACTTTTGCGCTCCCCTTGGGATACCTTTTGCAGTTGCAGTGTGCCTGGAGCTCAGGGCTTTCTGGATTAAAAAACCCTTACCCTAGGCGAAAGCCTAAGCCCTAAACTGGTCAATCAGCCTAGGGTTAGGGACGGTCCCAAGGAAAAATGTGCGGAGGCAGCCATGTTGTGGCACTTTTTCGATCCCCTTGGGATGCCTTTGCCTGCAAAATTGTGTCTGGAGCTCAAGCCTTTCTCATTTAAAAAACCCTAACCCTAGGCGTAACCCTAACCCTAGCCCTAGCCAGGTAAATCAGCCTAGGGTTAGGGATGGCACCAAAGAAAAAGCTGTGGAGGCAGCGATGTTGTGGCACTTTTGCGCTCCCCTTGGGATACCTTTTGCAGTTGCAGTGTGCCTGGAGCTCAGGGCTTTCGGGATTAAAAAACCCTTAACCTAGGCGTAAGCCTAAGCCCTAAACTGGTCAATCAGCCTAGGGTTAGGGACAGTCCCAAGGAAAAATGTGCGGAGGCAGCCATGTTGTGGCACTTTTTCGATCCCCTTGGGATGCCTTTGCCAGCGGAATTGTTTCTGGAGCTCAAGCCTTTCTCATTTAAAAAACCCTAACCCTAGGCGTAACCCTAACCCTAGCCCTAGGCAGGTAAATCAGCCTAGGGTTAGGGATGGCACCAAAGAAAAAGCTGTGGAGGCAGCGATGTTGTGGCACTTTTGCGCTCCCCTTGGGATACCTTTTGCAGTTGCAGTGTGCCTGGAGCTCAGGGCTTTCTGGATTAAAAAACCCTTACCCTAGGCGAAAGCCTAAGCCCTAAACTGGTCAATCAGCCTAGGGTTAGGGACGGTCCCAAGGAAAAATGTGCGGAGGCAGCCATGTTGTGGCACTTTTTTGATCCCCTTGGGATGCCTTTGCCAGCTGAATTGTGTCTGGAGCTCAAGCCTTTCTCATTTAAAAAACCCTAACCCTAGGCGTAACCCTAACCCTAGCCCTAGACAGGTAAATCAGCCTAGGGTTAGGGATGGCACCAAAGAAAAAGCTGTGGAGGCAGCGATGTTGTGGCACTTTTGCGCTCCCCTTGGGATACCTTTTGCAGTTGCAGTGTGCCTGGAGCTCAGGGCTTTCTGGATTTAGAAACCCTTACCCTAGGCGTAAGCCTAAGCCCTAAACTGGTCAATCAGCCTAGGGTTAGGGACGGTCCCAAGGAAAAATGATTGGAGGCAGCCATGTTGTGGCACTTTTTCGATCCCCTTGGGATGCCTTTGCCTGCGGAATTGTGTCTGGAGCTCAAGCCTTTCTCATTTAAAAAACCCTAACCCTAGGCGTAACCCTAACCCTAGCCCTAGCCAGGTAAATCAGCCTAGGGTTAGGGATGGCACCAAAGAAAAAGCTGTGGAGGCAGCGATGTTGTGGCACTTTTGCGCTCCCCTTGGGATACCTTTTGCAGTTGCAGTGTGCCTGGAGCTCAGGTCTTTCTGGATTAAAAAACCTTTACCCTAGGCGTAAGCCTAAGCCCTAAACTGGTCAATCAGCCTAGGGTTAGGGACGGTCCCAAGGAAAAATGTGCGGAGGCAGCCATGTTGTGGCACTTTTTCGATCCCCTTGGGATGCCTTTGCCAGCGGAATTGTGTCTGGAGCTCAAGCCTTTCTCATTTAAAAAACCCTAACCCTAGGCGTAACCCTAACCCTAGCCCTAGCCAGGTAAATCAGCCTAGGGTTAGGGATGGCACCAAAGAAAAAGCTGTGGAGGCAGCGATGTTGTGGCACTTTTGCGCTCCCCTTGGGATACCTTTTGCAGTTGCAGTGTGCCTGGAGCTCAGGGCTTTCTGGATTAAAAAGCCCTTACCCTAGGCGTAAGCCTAAGCCCTAAACTGGTCAATCAGCCTAGGGTTAGGGACGGTCCGAAGGAAAAATGTGCGGAGGCAGCCATGTTGTGGCACTTTTTCGATCCCCTTGGGATGCCTTTGCCAGCTGAATTGTGTCTGGAGCTCAAGCCTTTCTCATTTAAAAAACCCTAACCCTAGGCGTAACCCTAACCCTAGCCCTAGCCAGGTAAATCAGCCTAGGGTTAGGGATGGCACCAAAGAAAAAGCTGTGGAGGCAGCGATGTTGTGGCACTTTTGCGCTCCCCTTGGGATACCTTTTGCAGTTGCAGTGTGCCTGGAGCTCAGGGCTTTCTGGATTAAAAAGCCCTTACCCTAGGCGTAACCCTTACCCGTAACCTGGTATAAAGCCTAGGGTTAGGGACGGTCCCAAGGAAAAATGTGCGGAGGCAGCCATGTTGTGGCACTTTTTCGATCCCCTTGGGATGCCTTTGCCAGCGGAATTGTGTCTGGAGCTCAAGCCTTTCTCATTTAAAAAACCCTAACCCTAGGCGTAACCCTAACCCTAGCCCTAGCCAGGTAAATCAGCCTAGGGTTAGGGATGGCACCAAAGAAAAAGCTGTGGAGGCAGCGATGTTGTGGCACTTTTGCGCTCCCCTTGGGATACCTTTTGCAGTTGCAGTGTGCCTGGAGCTCAGGGCTTTCTGGATTAAAAAGCCCTTACCCTAGGCGTAAGCCTAAGCCCTAAACTGGTCAATCAGCCTAGGGTTAGGGACGGTCCCAAGGAAAAATGTGCGGAGGCAGCCATGTTGTGGCACTTTTTCGATCCCCTTGGGATGCCTTTGCCAGCTGAATTGTGTCTGGAGGTCAAGCCTTTCTCATTTAAAAAACCCTAACCCTAGGCGTAACCCTAACCCTAGCCCTAGCCAGGTAAATCAGCCTAGGGTTAGGGATGGCACCAAAGAAAAAGCTGTGGAGGCAGCGATGTTGTGGCACTTTTGCACTCCCCTTGGGATACCTTTTGCAGTTGCAGTGTGCCTGGAGCTCAGGGCTTTCTGGATTAAAAAACCCTTAACCTAGGCGTAAGCCTAAGCCCTAAACTGGTCAATCAGCCTAGGGTTAGGGACGGTCCCAAGGAAAAATGTGCGGAGGCAGCCATGTTGTGGCACTTTTTCGATCCCCTTGGGATGCCTTTGCCAGCTGAATTGTGTCTGGAGCTCAAGCCTTTCTCATTTAAAAAACCCTAACCCTAGGCGTGACCCTAACCCTAGCCCTAGACAGGTAAATCAGCCTAGGGTTAGGGATGGCACCAAAGAAAAAGCTGTGGAGGCAGCGATGTTGTGGCACTTTTGCACTCCCCTTGGGATACCTTTTGCAATTGCAGTGTGCCTGGAGCTCAGGGCTTTCTGGATTAAAAAACCCTTACCCTAGGCGTAAGCCTAAGCCCTAAACTGGTCAATCAGCCTAGGGTTAGGGACGGTCCCAAGGAAAAATGTGCGGAGGCAGCCATGTTGTGGCACTTTTTCGATCCCCTTGGGATGCCTTTGCCAGCGGAATTGTGTCTGGAGCTCAGGCCTTTCTCATTTAAAAAACCCTAACCCTAGGAGTAACCCTAACCCTAGCCCTAGACAGGTAAATCAGCCTAGGGTTAGGGATGGCACCAAAGAAAAAGCTGTGGAGGCAGCGATGTTGTGGCACTTTTGCGCTCCCCTTGGGATACCTTTTGCAGTTGCAGTGTGCCTGGAGCTCAGGGCTTTCTGGATTAAAAAACCCTTACCCTAGGCGTAAGCCTAAGCCCTAAACTGGTCAATCAGCCTAGGGTTAGGGACGGTCCCCAAGGAAAAATGTGCGGAGGCAGCCATGTTGTGGCACTTTTTCGATCCCCTTGGGATGCCTTTGCCAGCGGAATTGTGTCTGGAGCTCAAGCCTTTCTCATTTAAAAAACCCTAACCCTAGGCGTAACCCTAACCCTAGCCCTAGCCAGGTAAATCAGCCTAGGGTTAGGGATGGCACCAAAGAAAAAGCTGTGGAGGCAGCGATGTTGTGGCACTTTTGCGCTCCCCTTGGGATACCTTTTGCAGTTGCAGTGTGCCTGGAGCTCAGGGCTTTCTGGATTAAAAAACCCTTACCCTAGGCGTAAGCCTAAGCCCTAAACTGGTCAATCAGCCTAGGGTTAGGGACAGTCCCAAGGAAAAATGTGCGGAGGCAGCCATGTTGTGGCACTTTTTCGATCCCCTTGGGATGCCTTTGCCAGCTGAATTGTGTCTGGAGCTCAAGCCTTTCTCATTTAAAAAACCCTAACCCTAGGCGTAACCCTAACCCTAGCCCTAGCCAGGTAAATCAGCCTAGGGTTAGGGATGGCACCAAAGAAAAAGCTGTGGAGGCAGCGATGTTGTGGCACTTTTGCGCTCCCCTTGGGATACCTTTTGCAGTTGCAGTGTGCCTGGAGCTCAGGTCTCTCTGGATTAAAAAGCCCCTACCCTAGGCGTAAGCCTAAGCCCTAAACTGGTCAATCAGCCTAGGGTTAGGGACGGTCCCAAGGAAAAATGTGCGGAGGCAGCCATGTTGTGGCACTTTTTCGATCCCCTTGGGATACCTTTGCCAGCTGAATTGTGTCTGGAGCTCAAGCCTTTCTCATTTAAAAAACCCTAACCCTAGGCGTAACCCTAACCCTAGCCCTAGCCAGGTAAATCAGCCTAGGGTTAGGGATGGCACCAAAGAAAAAGCTGTGGAGGCAGCGATGTTGTGGCACTTTTGCGCTCCCCTTGGAATACCTTTTGCAGTTGCAGTGTGCCTGGAGCTCAGGGCTTTCTGGATTAAAAAGCCCTTACCCTAGGCGTAAGCCTAAGCCCTAAACTGGTCAATCAGCCTAGGGTTAGGGACGGTCCCAAGGAAAAATGTGCGGAGGCAGCCATGTTGTGGCACTTTTTCGATCCCCTTGGGATGCCTTTGCCTGCGGAATTGTGTCTGGAGGTCAAGCCTTTCTCATTTAAAAAACCCTAACCCTAGGCGTAACCCTAACCCTAGCCCTAGCCAGGTAAATCAGCCTAGGGTTAGGGATGGCACCAAAGAAAAAGCTGTGGAGGCAGCGATGTTGTGGCACTTTTGCGCTCCCCTTGGGATACCTTTTGCAGTTGCAGTGTGCCTGGAGCTCAGGGCTTTCTGGATTAAAAAGCCCTTACCCTAGGCGTAAGCCTAAGCCCTAAACTGGTCAATCAGCCTAGGGTTAGGGACGGTCCCAAGGAAAAATGTGCGGAGGCAGCCATGTTGTGGCACTTTTTCGATCCCCTTGGGATGCCTTTGCCAGCTGAATTGTGTCTGGAGCTCAAGCCTTTCTCATTTAAAAAACCCTAACCCTAGGGGTAACCCTAACCCTAGCCCTAGACAGGTAAATCAGCCTAGGGTTAGGGATGGCACCAAAGAAAAAGCTGTGGAGGCAGCGATGTTGTGGCACTTTTGCGCTCCCCTTGGGATACCTTTTGCAGTTGCAGTGTGCCTGGAGCTCAGGGCTTTCTGGATTAAAAAGCCCTTACCCTAGGCGTAAGCCTAAGCCCTAAACTGGTCAATCAGCCTAGGGTTAGGGACGGTCCCAAGGAAAAATGTGCGGAGGCAGCCATGTTGTGGCACTTTTTCGATCCCCTTGGGATGCCTTTGCCAGCTGAATTGTGTCTGGAGCTCAAGCCTTTCTCATTTAAAAAACCCTAACCCTAGGCGTGACCCTAACCCTAGCCCTAGCCAGGTAAATCAGCCTAGGGTTAGGGATGGCACCAAAGAAAAAGCTGTGGAGGCAGCGATGTTGTGGCACTTTTGCACTCCCCTTGGGATACCTTTTGCAGTTGCAGTGTGCCTGGAGCTCAGGGCTTTCTGGATTAAAAAACCCTTAACCTAGGCGTAAGCCTAAGCCCTAAACTGGTCAATCAGCCTAGGGTTAGGGACGGTCCCAAGGAAAAATGTGCGGAGGCAGCCATGTTGTGGCACTTTTTCGATCCCCTTGGGATGCCTTTGCCAGCTGAATTGTGTCTGGAGCTCAAGCCTTTCTCATTTAAAAAACCCTAACCCTAGGCGTGACCCTAACCCTAGCCCTAGACAGGTAAATCAGCCTAGGGTTAGGGATGGCACCAAAGAAAAAGCTGTGGAGGCAGCGATGTTGTGGCACTTTTGCACTCCCCTTGGGATACCTTTTGCAATTGCAGTGTGCCTGGAGCTCAGGGCTTTCTGGATTAAAAAACCCTTACCCTAGGCGTAAGCCTAAGCCCTAAACTGGTCAATCAGCCTAGGGTTAGGGACGGTCCCAAGGAAAAATGTGCGGAGGCAGCCATGTTGTGGCACTTTTTCGATCCCCGTGGGATGCCTTTGCCAGCGGAATTGTGTCTGGAGCTCAAGCCTTTCTCATTTAAAAAACCCTAACCCTAGGCGTAACCCTAACCCTAGCCCTAGCCAGGTAAATCAGCCTAGGGTTAGGGATGGCACCAAAGAAAAAGCTGTGGAGGCAGCGATGTTGTGGCACTTTTGCGCTCCCCTTGGGATACCTTTTGCAGTTGCAGTGTGCCTGGAGCTCAGGGCTTTCTGGATTAAAAAACCCTTACCCTAGGCGTAAGCCTAAGCCCTAAACTGGTCAATCAGCCTAGGGTTAGGGACGGTCCCCAAGGAAAAATGTGCGGAGGCAGCCATGTTGTGGCACTTTTTCGATCCCCTTGGGATGCCTTTGCCAGCGGAATTGTGTCTGGAGCTCAGGCCTTTCTCATTTAAAAAACCCTAACCCTAGGAGTAACCCTAACCCTAGCCCTAGACAGGTAAATCAGCCTAGGGTTAGGGATGGCACCAAAGAAAAAGCTGTGGAGGCAGCGATGTTGTGGCACTTTTGCGCTCCCCTTGGGATACCTTTTGCAGTTGCAGTGTGCCTGGAGCTCAGGGCTTTCTGGATTAAAAA
The DNA here is from genome assembly GCA_024362935.1 of Setophaga petechia. Taxonomy (NCBI): domain Eukaryota; kingdom Metazoa; phylum Chordata; class Aves; order Passeriformes; family Parulidae; genus Setophaga; species Setophaga petechia. The sequence continues at coordinate 80,017 of JANCRA010000311.1, forward strand.
ACCCTTACCCTAGGCGTAAGCCTAAGCCCTAAACTGGTCAATCAGCCTAGGGTTAGGGACGGTCCCAAGGAAAAATGTGCGGAGGCAGCCATGTTGTGGCACTTTTTCGATCCCCCTTGGGATGCCTTTGCCAGCGGAATTGTGTCTGGAGCTCAAGCCTTTCTCATTTAAAAAACCCTAACCCTAGGCGTAACCCTAACCCTAGCCCTAGCCAGGTAAATCAGCCTAGGGTTAGGGATGGCACCAAAGAAAAAGCTGTGGAGGCAGCGATGTTGTGGCACTTTTGCGCTCCCCTTGGGATACCTTTTGCAGTTGCAGTGTGCCTGGAGCTCAGGGCTTTCTGGATTAAAAAACCCTTACCCTAGGCGTAAGCCTAAGCCCTAAACTGGTCAATCAGCCTAGGGTTAGGGACAGTCCCAAGGAAAAATGTGCGGAGGCAGCCATGTTGTGGCACTTTTTCGATCCCCTTGGGATGCCTTTGCCAGCTGAATTGTGTCTGGAGCTCAAGCCTTTCTCATTTAAAAAACCCTAACCCTAGGCGTAACCCTAACCCTAGCCCTAGCCAGGTAAATCAGCCTAGGGTTAGGGATGGCACCAAAGAAAAAGCTGTGGAGGCAGCGATGTTGTGGCACTTTTGCGCTCCCCTTGGGATACCTTTTGCAGTTGCAGTGTGCCTGGAGCTCAGGTCTCTCTGGATTAAAAAGCCCCTACCCTAGGCGTAAGCCTAAGCCCTAAACTGGTCAATCAGCCTAGGGTTAGGGACGGTCCCAAGGAAAAATGTGCGGAGGCAGCCATGTTGTCGCACTTTTTCGATCCCCTTGGGATACCTTTGCCAGCTGAATTGTGTCTGGAGCTCAAGCCTTTCTCATTTAAAAAACCCTAACCCTAGGCGTAACCCTAACCCTAGCCCTAGCCAGGTAAATCAGCCTAGGGTTAGGGATGGCACCAAAGAAAAAGCTGTGGAGGCAGCGATGTTGTGGCACTTTTGCGCTCCCCTTGGAATACCTTTTGCAGTTGCAGTGTGCCTGGAGCTCAGGGCTTTCTGGATTAAAAAGCCCTTACCCTAGGCGTAAGCCTAAGCCCTAAACTGGTCAATCAGCCTAGGGTTAGGGACGGTCCCAAGGAAAAATGTGCGGAGGCAGCCATGTTGTGGCACTTTTTCGATCCCCTTGGGATGCCTTTGCCTGCGGAATTGTGTCTGGAGGTCAAGCCTTTCTCATTTAAAAAACCCTAACCCTAGGCGTAACCCTAACCCTAGCCCTAGCCAGGTAAATCAGCCTAGGGTTAGGGATGGCACCAAAGAAAAAGCTGTGGAGGCAGCGATGTTGTGGCACTTTTGCGCTCCCCTTGGGATACCTTTTGCAGTTGCAGTGTGCCTGGAGCTCAGGGCTTTCTGGATTAAAAAGCCCTTACCCTAGGCGTAAGCCTAAGCCCTAAACTGGTCAATCAGCCTAGGGTTAGGGACGGTCCCAAGGAAAAATGTGCGGAGGCAGCCATGTTGTGGCGCTTTTTCGATCCCCTTGGGATGCCTTTGCCAGCTGAATTGTGTCTGGAGCTCAAGCCTTTCTCATTTAAAAAACCCTAACCCTAGGCGTAACCCTAACCCTAGCCCTAGACAGGTAAATCAGCCTAGGGTTAGGGATGGCACCAAAGAAAAAGCTGTGGAGGCAGCGATGTTGTGGCACTTTTGCGCTCCCCTTGGGATACCTTTTGCAGTTGCAGTGTGCCTGGAGCTCAGGGCTTTCTGGATTAAAAAGCCCTTACCCTAGGCGTAAGCCTAAGCCCTAAACTGGTCAATCAGCCTAGGGTTAGGGACAGTCCCAAGGAAAAATGTGCGGAGGCAGCCATGTTGTGGCACTTTTTCCATCCCCTTGGGATGCCTTTGCCAGCGGAATTGTGTCTGGAGCTCAAGCCTTTCTCATTTAAAAAACCCTAACCCTAGGCGTAACCCTAACCCTAGCCCTAGCCAGGTAAATCAGCCTAGGGTTAGGGATGGCACCAAAGAAAAAGCTGTGGAGGCAGCGATGTTGTGGCACTTTTGCGCTCCCCTTGGGATACCTTTTGCAGTTGCAGTGTGCCTGGAGCTCAGGGCTTTCTGGATTAAAAAACCCTTACCCTAGGCGTAAGCCTAAGCCCTAAACTGGTCAATCAGCCTAGGGTTAGGGACAGTCCCAAGGAAAAATGTGCGGAGGCAGCCATGTTGTGGCACTTTTTCGATCCCCTTGGGATGCCTTTGCCAGCTGAATTGTGTCTGGAGCTCAAGCCTTTCTCATTTAAAAAACCCTAACACTAGGCGTAACCCTAACCCTAGCCCTAGCCAGGTAAATCAGCCTAGG